>VUJU01006426.1:0-10374 GCA_009835225.1 Aphis craccivora
CATTAAAAAAACAATTTATAATAAATAATATAATATTTTGTATAAATCATAATTATTATATCACATGAAATCGAGTGAATGTGAGGATAACACACTACTACAGAACAATTTATTATTTGAAAATCGCTTATCGCACTAAACTCTCCAGAAACCTTCAGAAATAAAGATTATTCAATAAAATCCGTTTAAAATTTAAATTCGATGTTTAATCGATGTGTGTGTCTGCGTACGCCATTTAATAAATTATTAAAATTAACATGCAAACAAATTCACAATAAATTTTTTTTAAGCGTCCCCCGGATTTTGGAGACTTAAATTAAAGGGGACGCATAATCTTACCGTAAATAAGAAGTGGTAGTCCGTCCCCCTCCGTCCCAACTCACTTTAACCACTGCCTACAACAGCCGGTTTATAGGCATAATTTTTTCATATCTAAGCATTTTAATAGTACAATTATACAGTTTTTACCTTTTACAGCATACAATAATTATATATACTAATAATACCTAGGTATAATTTAGGTATACCTGAGTCAGAATTAAATAAATATTTATGAAATTGTTGATGTGAACCTGTATACCTGCTTAAATTGATAATAATTTATTTATGATAACCACTTATTGTAGTAACAAATCAAAACAAGAACTTGAGAAATCCAAAAGTGAAAAAAAAAATGTAAAACCTAACAAAAAGATCAGTGCCTTATCGGTTGAAAACTAGTGATAATTTATTTTGTGCTTCATATTTATCATTGTAATATGTACCTATTTGTTAAAACTAAGTTGACCAATCAAAACAGTAACACATTCTGAAAATAATAATAAAAAAAAAAACACACACTCATAAATCTACAAAAAAAGTTAATGTATTTTTATAAAATATTTATTTTGATCTTGTAATCTTTTATTTACCTACACCAGGCTAATCAGAGAAAACAATAAATAAACCTAAATGTAAACACTGTTGATAAATAAATCAAGAACAAAATTAAAGCTAATTGTAACCACGACACAATAATAAAAATTACTCCTAGTAGTAGTATAGTGTAGTACTGTGGGAAACTAGTATTAAAACAACAAAAAATGTAAAAACATATACAAACAAAACTTACAAATGAAGTAGTACAAAAAGTAAGTGTAATTAAACCAAGTCCGTCCATTGACATCGATTATTGTAACGAGTTTCAATCTGAATACGAACCAGCTCAAAAACGTCTTAAAATTTATACTAAAAATAAAACTACAGGAGAATTAAAAGTTATTGCCAGTACCTGTTCTCAGTATCTGATAATGCTACAGAAAATATTAAAGAACAATTTACAGAACAAGCTTCAATTTCTGAACCAATTAAGTCCTTAAATATTAATTATTTTAATTCTACAGAAATTTATGTAAAAATTTTTAAGTGATAATGCTATTCGTGCTGTTTCTAATGTCGCATCAACATCATTTAATTTCCAATGGTATTTAAACAGTATATAAAATAAGGTTAAGAATTTGAATTAACTATTTTATAATTTAAAATTTTTTTAGCGTCTTAGTGACAAATTAACTGGTTGTGTGAAATTCCAGATAAATTAAGAAAGTGCTGATAGATGATTTGTTTATGCATAATCAATGCAATAAGGTATATTTTATATTTATATTATACATCATAAATAATATTTTTGTAAAATTGACAGCTTGGTGTCAGCTACTTAAATTCCATGATGATCATTATGTTGTAAAAGTTGCATGTATTGTCACTCAATAATATAATGATGACAATTTGGGACAATTTTCCATGTTTCCAAAAGTATATAAAATTATAAACGAAATAATACCAATTGTTGAACTTAACCTAGGGTCTATATAATATGTTCGGTATTATACCTTAATAAACGATAGATAGAGCGCTCTTTTAGTCGGTACAAATATGTGTTACAGATTAAATTAAAAAATCATTTAACTTTGACAATTTGAGCATGTATCGCATTGCTTTCAAGATCAAGATGAATAAGGTTCAATTTCATAATAATTTCAATTCAATTGTCTCATTCCTCATTCTCAATTAAAATTCGATGTGCATAGGTAAGTATAGCTTTGCAGAATTCATTTTATGTAAATTAAAAGTAAAAATAATGTTATCGTTATTAACAATAAGGCTTGGAAAATGATCCATTGAAAACCTACAGTAAATGCATGAATATTAAATATATTATAAATATAATTAAAAAAAAAAATGTTTTCTTTATATAAAAATTCTACTAAAAATTCAACTGTAAATAATTTGTTAAAAAAAAAATATAAATTTAAAAATTTTTGTTATTAAAATATGAAACATTAATGAAGAAAATTAAAGCTCCTTAATTATCATTTCACTATCAAAATTGCCTTAACTCATGAAAATCATATAAAAAAAAATACCAAGAAATACAAAAAACAATTTATAGTCGAACTCTGTGATGCATGAATCAAATTTTATTTTTGGTTAGCTATGTGTTGGAGTAAATACTATGTAAAGAAATACAAAATATTCTACAAATATTTAACCTAAGTCATTCACCATTTACATATAAATACCTTTTTTGATTCATGTCCCCTTTAATTATAAGAATCAAACACTGTGTCACCCTAACATCAAAATAATAAACTATCTTAGCTAATATTTTATAATTGATTGATAATTTAATTAATTTTTAATATAATATCGGTGGAATTCACATTAATTAAGTAAAAGTGAAGTTTTCAGAAATAATGAAGTGTGGAACCTACATGTTATAAATTCTACCAAAAACTAAATACATAAAGATTGGTATAATTTGAAAATGAAATTTTAATAAATTATTTATTTTTAATATAATATCGATGGAATTCACATTAATATAGTAAAAGTGAAGTTTTCAGAAATAATGAAGTGTCGTTATGCTTTTTACGTATAGTTTCTACAAACATGAGGTGATCATCAGACGTAAAATATGGCTTGAAAATACTATTATTGTTACGTAAACTACAAATCATTTTTACTAATATATTAATCAGATTCATAAAATTCATCAACATTCTGCTGTACAATTAATCATCTTTGACGTTTCTCAAGGATAATTTGAGCTTGAGGCGTTGATTTTGAATCATTTTCTTCTCAAAGTGATATATTATCTTCATCTTTTTGAATTCTATATGGATACGATTCATAGTCTTTAAATAATTTTATTTTAGAATCATTGTTCAAGACAATTAAATTATATTCTTCCGATTCTTTTTTTGTAATGAAATTCTCTAGAGCGCTTATCAAATTTTCAGGTACAGATGTTCCTTCCATATCCAATTCATAAAGAAAAGCTCAGAGACCTTTTATCGAATCAGCAATTAGCTTAAAATGTTTTTCATTTTTAATTGTACAGAAAAACAATTCATAGGTAGATTATTTTCAACTTCAACTATTTCATTCTCAGTTTTTAGTAATTCTAGAAATTCAAAACTTGGTTCATCATATGGAATGTTATAATAATAAATCCTTAAATATAGCATTGACTTAAAAAAGAAATATTCTTCGGTTTCTAAATCATTTTTCCATATACTACATAGTCTATCATTACAATTTGTAATAATATCATTTAGAGTTTTATATTTACTAGTGACATAATCACAAAGTCTTTACAAGCTAAACTTTCATAAAATATGGGACTTCCCAAGAGTCTCTTTCAACTAAAGGATTTTTTTCATTCACAATCGCCCAAAAATCTGGATGAATACCTAGTGAATACATTACGACTTTATCATTTTTTTTTTGTTGTTTTTTTGTTTTGTTTATGTTTTTTCTTTGGCACATAGATTCGAAAAGCGTTACTGAAAAAACGTTAAGATAAATTGTGCCTTGGCATACAGAATCGAAAATTGTAACGATTATTCAGTGATAGATCGTTGTTCATTTTATGGGTGCGTTCGTCTTGGTCGATTTACGTTTTAAGCTCTCATGATGCGTTCGACTTGGCGCATATCAGAGCTCACACTACAACCTTGAAGCTAACGTGATATTGCTTACTAGCGCTTATCCCAAGACGAACGGTTCATATACGATATCGTTAGAGTGAGCACTGTTATCGAAAAATCTTCCAAGACAAACGCACTCTATGTGAAACATAAAATGTCTCATTTCATTGCAGATTCGTATGCAATATGACATGATTTTTCATAGTATATTTTACACCAATCTGATACTTTTTTTTGAAAGTTTTTCAGACCAAATTTTATATGGCATTATTTGACCAACAAACTTTGTTTTTTTGACTGGCATTTAAAGAGTTGCCATGATTAAACCCATAGTTGTAGATTCTTTAAGCGTTAAAAACATTCTTTCAATTTCTCCTTGGTTAATTATATCAAGATCAAGTTTTTTAAATAAAATAGCCACAAAATTACCTATTAAATTATTTAAATAAAATATTGATTAAACTGCCATTACGACGGCACTTGCCCAAGCGTTTGTGAGGTTATACCATCTATTGGAACGCATAAGGAGCCTATCCACTGTGGAGAAAACAGCCGGGCTACCATCCGTTGGAACACCCAAAGAACCTATCCATTGGAACGCTTTTAAGGCCGTATCCACAATTTGGAAGAGTTTTGATAAACGAGTTAGCTCACTTGTAGGTCAAACTAATTCAATCGTCGTAATCGTAGTTGAAATGGACAAATATCTAAATGAATGCCTCCTCAGTCGTCACATAGATCCATTAAAATAGTGGTTAGAACATGAACATATCCTCAATTATATGAAATGATGAAGAAAAGATTGTATGTGCCAGCGACGTCAGTACCTACTGAACGGGTATTTTCTAAAGCTGGGACAGTGTTGATACAACGTCGAAGTATATTAACAACAAGTATTTTATCCTACTAATGCACGGTCGGACGCGATGGAAACCATCGTCATTACGGCGGCACACGCCAGAGCGTTTGTGTGGTTCTAGTTCTATAAGTGATGGGTGGTATTGAATAATTTGTACTATCGATTATTCTTATAGACTATCCAATAATTATTCGAATAATACTATGTATGACTGAGTAATCAAAACTATCGAATAATCGGTCTTTTGTAAGGACGTTATATCGAAACATTTCTTTCGATACTTTTACACGAAAGCCTTATATCGGTACTTGGAAAATATCGAAAGAAGGCATCGATATTACTCATATCGATACACTACTATCACTAACCTGATTTTCCATTGCCCACCTCGGCGGTCGCGGATCGAGTATTCGGAACCTCGTGTTTGGTGTGTTAACCTTGAGAAAATAATGTGAGAAAAAATTGATACCTATGAAAAAATTGTGTGAAACATAATATTTATAAGTTGGAAAATTAAATTTTTTTACATTATCTATGCAATTCACATTAATTTAGTAAAAGTGAAGTTTTCGGAAATAATGAAGTGTGGAACCTACATGTCATAAATTCTACCCAAAAATTGACTACATACATAAAGATTGGTATAATTTGAAAATGAAATTTTAATAAATAATTTATTTTTAATTTAATATCAGTGGAATTCACATTTATTTAGTAAGAGTGAAGTTTTCAGAAATAATAATGAAGCCCAAGGCCTGGTGACGAAGCACTGAAAGGTGGAGTGGGGCCAATATCAGTGGCACCAATACAGGCAGAATTAAGTACTGGAGCGACGCACGCGCTGATTACTAAACAAGCAGTAAAGCCGTTAGCGAACGCTTGGGAGGGGGACTACTAACAAGTGAGGTGTAGGTGGTGCAGCTGTAAATAACGAACTGAGCAAAATACTATTTTTAAATACTCTGCTCAAGAAAACATTTTTTCACAGACATCACATTTATATTACTTACTCTCCAGTATGTATTCTTGTATGATTTTTTTAATGATTAGATTGAGAACACATTTGATCACAAAAATCACATTTATAGTAAAATGGTAGACAATAGTAGTCTGTAGTATATGGGTATACAAGTTATAGATATTCGGATATAGGTACGTATAAAGTACTACAATTAGTCCTATATTTATCTTAGTATATAAAGTCCCCTGTTATCCCTCAATCATACGTTCTAAAGTGGACTATAGTTGCTTTCTCTTCAGTTCGGTCGCCTAGTCCAACTGGAAAAAGATAAACAATCGTACAATCGTCCCTTCTCAGAACTATTATGGGATATTTAAAATCCATTCAGGTCCAACGATCGAAGTTGAGACAACTTCTCCTCCTTTTAATATCAGGTGCCGGTGGCTTGTAAAAAAATGAATTTTAAAAGCTTTAGCTCATTCTAACCAATTTATATTTGATACCTTCTATTCTCTCTCTATCACGTGGCTCTATACGTCAAAATCAATGCCCGTCCTCTCAATTGCAGCCAATTCTCTTTCTAATTTTCACTAATATGTTATTAAATAAAATAAACTTCTAATCAAAGAACAACCTTACGACTCTCTCCTTTTTACTCCCTAGTCTAAATTTATAACTTCTCCGATTTGCCTCTTGCTGTACTTAAATCAATGTCTCATTCTTCAGTTAATAAATATTTTTCAATATAATGATAGCTGAACAATTTAATTATGCATTCAAATTTGATGTTATATTTATAATATCGATGCAATTCAAATTAGTTGAATGTTTTCAGATCAAAAAAGTGGACTGTGGAATTTACATGTCATAAATTCTACCTTAAACCTAACTAAAAACGCTAACCAGTAAAGACTTGTAGATTGATATATGTAACTACTTATATCTAATTGTAATTTTAGCTGGAAAATTTAATGATTTTTTGTAATATCGATGGGAATTAGATTAATTTAGTAACAGTGATATTTTTAGGTCAAAAATAATGAAGTGTGGAACCTACATGTCATAAACTCTAACCAAAAATCGACTACTTACATAAAGATTAGCATAATTTGAATTTATTGGGTTTATTTAATTATACTCTTAAACCTTGCTCAATCCACCATTAAAAAAAATCCCAAAAGCACTCGTCTCTGAAATCATCAACATTTTTTCAAACAAATTCACATCATTTAGTATTAAAGTTTTAAATTAAATTAACAAATATTTTATTTGTTTTAGAAGTAATGTTCTTTTGTAACAAAACTTTTCATAAATCTTACTTGTTCGCTACCGGAATCGCAATTATTATTATTATTATTATTTAGGTATATTATTAATCACTGCCACCTCCGATCAGTCTGTACACATACATAGATAATAAATGAATGGATAGGACATGCCCATACTAATCTCATGTGAGGGTTCTCGAAATGGCGGCCAACTGAGGCGAATTATCAATATTTATGTTATCAATTATTTACATCATCCATTTGCGACTGTCGTTGGCCGTTATGGTTTTATAATTTACTGTCTACTTAAGTACTGAGTATATTATTTGTGAATCTGTAACTTAAGTATTAGAAGGACAGTTTACTTTAAAGTATTAATTCGTAAATTGTATTCGTTACCAATCATTTGACCGTATTGATATTGGAGATCCTCTTTTTTCCTTGTTCCCTTCATGCCTGTCCAAACGTAAGCAGTTTGTAAAGTAAATGGGGTTTTATCTGGCCTATCAGATGTCACATCTGGTGTTCCTCAGGGTGGTCATTTGAGTCCTTTGTTTTTTTGGCTTTATGTTAACTCAATTTCCAGTTTTTTCAAAAAGGCTCATTTCCTTCTCTATGCTGATGACATTAAAATAGAAACCCATTCTGACTGTTTACTATTATCAAATAACTTATTCAATTTAATCATTGGGTATCCGCTCTAGGCCTCTCCCTTAATATAAGTAAGTGTAATGTCATCTCCTATTCTAGATCTCGAAATCCTATTCATCACCCTTACCTTATTAACAATATTCTGCTGCAACGCGCATCTATTATAAAAGATTTCGGTATTTACTACTCTTCCACTCTCTCTTTTAACTTTCAAATTTATATTATTACAGGTCGAGCTAATAAAGTTTTATTCTTTATGTATTTAGATATATATGAGCTATTAGAAGTATAACCGGAAACGAGCATAAAATTCAGGAGTAATGGAACTAAGAAATCTAAAAACACCAAGAAAAACAAATTTTTTTAAGAAAAGTAATGTCACGGTATACTAGTAATTTCATACAATTAGATATCAGTTTATAAAAACAATGTTAGAAATTTTTACAAAATTACTAAAACATTTTATATTTTTTTTAACTAATTACTGAATGATTTTAAAAATTTTTTTGATAAATAATAAATAAATAAAAAATTGAATGATTTTAAAAATATGAAAAATTAAAATCAACATTTTTGAGAAACTTGTAAGCCAACCACCTCGTGGTGTTTCTTGGGTTATGCTGAAAGGCTGAATATTTTACTAAACATCGTAAAATTATATAACCCGGGAATCAACTCGTCATACTTTTTGATGACTTCGGAATCAACTAGTTCGTACCTCTTAATCACCCGGGAATCAATTAACGGTATCAGTGAAAGAAAACAGGTACCCGGGAATCAGACAGGAACATTAAAAGCACCACCATCGTAGCCACAAACAGAAAGTAAGTCAAGCATACCTTGTCCATGCATAGACCTTCTAGTACTCAATTAGGAAAATCACTAAGTCAATATACATCATCGATCGAATCTACAACAACGAGTGGAATAAGGAAATTGACAATAGGAGATTCATCAATGTCAATTGGTCAACATGCCAAGTTGATAATCTATCTATATTAGATAGATATAAAAATGACGGCGGGTGCACGAATCATGAATTTTCAGTTTCACTGTTAACTTGAACACATCTCAGACGTCCGTCTTGATATCCACTATTTTAATTAATTAGTAATATTTTTTTATGAGTATAGGTACGCGTTTTGTTTTATAATAGTTTCGTTTGTCCATTTGGTTATCACCTTGTCATCTTATTAAATTAAATCATACAATCACTACATTAACTATGAAAATGATGAGATGAAACCAAGGTAGTTATTGCATTTAATTATTTTTTTTTTTAAATCATAGGTTAATTTTTATTTTACATTTTATTTAGAGTTCAGAGAAAATATAATATGAATATTATTTTTTAACAATGTTTGGCAATAAAAGTCATTGAATATTAATATTAATGGTTTGGTTATTTCAGAACATGATTATGACATACCAGTCACCAATTCCAATCACCACAACTATGGAAATCATGAGGCAAAACCAAGGTACTTATTGTATTTAATCTATTTCTTTAAATCTTATGTTAATTTTTACATTTTATTTAGGGCTTGGAGAAAGAAAATATAATATAAATATTACTTTTAACCATTATTAATATTGATTGTTTGGTTATTTTAGCACAGGCTAGTAACATATTTCCTGCACAATATGAAACCGCAAAAGCAGTGATGATGCACACCCAGATGATTTTAAACATTTTAAGACAAATCAAATTTGAACAGTTGCCTGATATCAAGATTGAAGAATGCAATATAATATGTAAAAAATTAATTTATACGATACATTTTTAATATGATTAATAAAAAAAATATTCCATATTTTGTGTCTCACTGTTACATTACTCACCTGTATCATTATACAAACATTTGTATGTCGTCATAATTATATAATTTATGTTCAATATGTGATTTCCTTAGTAATCTATTTGAGCTTAAGCTAAGTTTTGTATATCAAAAGATTCGGCGTGTAATTATCTATCAGAAATATATAAATTCATAGAGTTTGATTGAGGAAAATAGGTTTTCAGATATAGAACTAATATCTAAAAAGAACTAAAGGAGATTAAATTGATCCCCATTCATTTTGCTTGGACACTTTTAAACGTTTAACATTTTTTGTCTTAAGACGAGGCATACTTTATAATGTTGTAGTTTTCTGGTAGGCCAGATTGTATCGAATATGTTAATGTTAAACCTTTCTCTGCCAGACAATTTGTCCCCTTAAAATATAGAATCAAATAGCTTACCAGTACCCAAAAGAGTAATATAAGAAAATTTGAAAAATTTAAAATAAAATGTATGTTAAATAATTAACCATAATTAGGTTAAACTACATGTTTTGGTTTGGCAGTTGTAATAAAAAAAAATGCATGCCACAGAGTATTGATTACCACGAAGTATAAGTATTGCCAACCTATAATTATATTAACCGTGCGGTTTCGGGTTATAACATTTTATGGGATATAGGTTGATTACGTGATAACGATAGTGGGGGGGAATATATGTTGTCTAACTTTTTCCATAATAAATAGTTTATTTTATCATAACTTTTACAGTAAAATAGTATGACACGGCCCGCGTAACACCGATTTGAATTCAAACGGCAATTACGCGGAAAACCGCTAATTACTTTTCTTATCAACCGCCAGATGACGACGGACGACACCGA
>VUJU01006427.1:0-10371 GCA_009835225.1 Aphis craccivora
ATACATCTCTAATTCTTCGAGTCACATCAGCTTACACATAATATATGTATACATAGGTATACATATAAATTATATGTATATGTGTATATGTACATACCTATTGCTTATTAGTAGATATTGCTGGAAAGTTTCGGATACAGCTGTTCATACATAATAAGGTGATAAGATTTTACTGGAACGTACAAGTAGTCCGCCACCTAGCGTTTAACCGAGAATCACGCTTAATAGGGTGACGGATAATCGAGGTTCTAGTAAATTCCAATATTCAAAAAACGGCATGCTGATAAAAACACGTGAAATCACACTCGATTTCTTTTCACGAACTAACACTAGTCAAAATTGTTTTATAATTATTTTAAAAGCGTTGACTCGTTAAATTAATATGGTTATTATTTATTACCAATTTTCTTAAAATGGTACTTAGTTAAAATGTTTTTTTCGCATGGCAGAAAATATTATTTGTTTGTATTATATTGTACCAGAACCAGAGATCAGACAATGTAAAATTCATCCTAATATTTTATACACACATACATTCACATAGTTTGGTACATTATGAATCTTTTCAAACCAATAAATTCTGTTTTTTAACTCTATAATATACATTTTACGAGTTTATGCATTTAAATATAGGAAACGGTTTCGCTAATAGTAGTTATTAATGAACTACGGGTATGCTCTTGATTAAATCACTAAAATAAATAATTTATTTAGCCATTTTGTGTACCTATTGATAAGTATTGACTAAAAAAAATATATATAAATTATATATTATAATAGACAATAATTATAATATATTCTCCTTTAAGATTATTCTATAATTTCAAAGAATTTTCATCTTATACTTTTTAGTATATATAAAAGTAGTTTATGGAAATCACTTATTCGAATTTCAGTATTCGATTAATACACTATTTAGTACACAATAATAGAAGGTGGTAGAACATAATTTTTTTTTACTTAGTATTGAAAAAAATACTTTTTAAAAGTACTCAAGTAGGTATAGATGCTCATTTTAAACAGTAATTAATTATATATTATAAAATACTTTGTATTTTCTTCTTATAAATCGAGCCAATATATTTTTATTTAAATTTTCATGTTTTACATTAATTTTATAGAGCATTTTATACCGTATCATTTGGTGCAACTGTAAATTACTTATATGTTTTTTTTAAAATAAGTATTTGAATGTTGAGTCTCTGTTAAGTATTTAATTACTTTTACATAGGTATTTTATAAGACTTATTAAACGCTTAAAAATTAAAATAAATATTAAAATTGCCATTTCCTCAGGATTATAATAACAAACGAGATAGAGTAGTATTTTATTTTAACGCATATGCATAGGCACCTCTATATTATACTTATGAAATCAAATGATGATAATTTCATGCAGAAAAAAAAGTAGTATGAAAAATTTGAACATAATGTCCGTTGTATACGATAAATGTGATTATAGGATTAACTTAATCTAAAACCGTATGATTATTGTTCTCGATTCTTGAATTACCTATACTGTTATACCTATTGTATAACGTCATGTTCGTACTCATATATATGTATATTAATATAATATGGATGTAAATTCAATCGAATGGATATTGTTTTTTTGTCTGATAAATCGATTATATAGGTATACCTACCTCGCCGCGACAGTCGTTGTAGTAGTTCCAAAAACACCAAGGAAAAAAAACGTAATATTATTACTTTTTATTTTTTTATTTTTTTTTTTTCATATATAATATTATTATTATTATACTAAAGATGACCACTGTTTTGCCATCGCTAACCTAATATTATGTATCGAATACATACTATATAGGTACTAATAATATTACTAGCTCACGCATCTCTACGAGGCGTATACCTACTCGGTACGTCGACTACTATATAAGGATTAAATATCGTTATCCACATATTATAATAACATAATATTCCTTTACTATACTACTTATTCGCTACGCTCAGCCGTCGTCGGGCGAGTACTAACACTGCATTATTATTACGATCGTGATGGCCGTCAGCGGGCTAGTAATGGCCAAGGTATTCGGTCGTGGTGACATCAGTCGGCATTTCGAATTCCTGTCCTTCGGCAGCCGGTCGTGGAGACTGCGGCGACTGCGGCGGGCTCACACCGGCGGGATCGACGTCGACGGGTTCCGGCAAACGGTGCAGGCGGCTGAAGCGATTGCGCATGCGCTCGGCCATGGCGTTGACCGTACTGGAATACCGTTCGCGTTCCGAGTTCTGCATGACGAACATGACGTGACAAAAGACGTAGTCTTCTATCGTTTCGCGGGTCTCGTTTTCGATGCGTTCGCGGTCCGCTGCCGAGAAGACACGCGCCGATCGTACGACTCTGTACATTGGGGTCGGCCGATTTGGCCGACGCCCGCGCCCGTTAGTGTTTGCAGTGTTTGCAGCAGCCGGCACGCGGACGAGGTTCGGGAAGAAATACGCAAACGGCGAGCAAATGGTGCGATACAAACGTTGCGCAACGGTCGGGTTGACGGGAGGGCTGACTCGTTCCTGGGGCAGGTGCAGTTCGCCGGGACAATAGTATCTGCGACAGACCGGGCACGTGCCATGCTGCAACAAAAACGATGATGATGACGGTATAAAAAAATTCAGCTGTTGCTTAGAACAGGAGATGACATAGGGGGGGGGGCACGTGCAGTCGGTGGTCTCTCGTGGGAGAGGGCATGACAAAATCTATTTTGTCGAGGAAAAGGGTATATACTGTATACATAACAACTGTCTATAGGCCCGGGGTCTTCAACCCGAGGCCCGCCCACAGTGACGCAACTACCGGGTGTGCAAGGTGTGCATTGCACATCGGCCCCAAACCAATGTAATATATATATAGGCTTCCAAAACGATGTGTTAAAAATGTTAAAATTATATTTAAGCCCTAAATTACTTCATGATCTCTAGTTGCGACACTGCCCGCCTTGTCGTAATATGCGACCCGCGATCACATTCGAAATTTATAGCATGTATTTCGCTGTCAGAAATATGCTATAAGATAAATTAAATTACCTACCTAGATATAAATGTAATCGATTGTGGAACGAGCATAATATATATATACTTTTAATAACAATTCAAATTTGTAATTTAAAATGTATACCAAATGTAATAAGTCGAAATCGCGAAAATTAGCAAGCAATTTTGAAGTTGAAAAAACATAAAAATGTTAGTGTTTACATCTAGGTATAAAAAATTTAACACTAAGTTTTCCTTCAAGTAGCTACAGAAAAAACTCGAAGCATCATTATAGGAAAAATTTTAAGTGAGTTTGAATTTTAGATTTTTATGAAATAGCGTAACAATAACGATTTATACTCAAACGATTTTAAATATTTATTATTATTCAAATAGTATAAGTCGTAAATACTTGAAAATTTCACCTGCAGTTATTTAGTCTGGGCATTGGCATTTTCTTTGTATGGTTTAATTTTAAAAATATTTTGATTTTTTTAACTATTTATTTATACAACTGAAATTTTCGATTTTTCTGAGAATTTTTTTTTGAAATGTAGTTGAAATTTTTTTGGCTTAGTCAAAATACTTGAAAATGTAATACAAAGTTCCTCATAAGTTATTCTTATAGTGATTAAAAAATTATAAGAATAAATAGGCACAATTTTTTTTATTAGCATTTGAAGTTTAAATATTGACAAAAATTCGTGAAAATCATGAATATTATACAATGCTTACAATAATTATAAAAGAACTTAAATTTTGATGTATTCGAGCCATTAAAACATAAACCACCTTTTTCACCAACCACTGAAAATTATATCTTGGGCTGATAAATTATCTTCGTTCAGAATCATTTTTCGTATACAATGATACCTATCATTGGATTCAAATTTAACACTCCTATAGTCCTATAATATATAATAGTGATCCACGCGGCACCTAATGTACCTACAGCAGAGCGGTACCCACTTACCCGCTTTTTTTTTTTTTTGTGTGTACTTATATAGTCTATTGATAATTCGTAATTGAAATAAAATTTGAATTAAGTGGGAATACTTGATTCAAATTAATAACTATTATATTTATTTGTTATTAATAAAGTATTAAATTTCTAACTACTATAATATAATGTATTATCTCACCAACAAAAAACCAAATATTTCGACTATATATTTACAATAAATAGTTATTTATTTACTTACAAATAAAAAACAATTGCCTACCAAAATAATCCAGTGAGTAATGCATTCCTCGTGAAATATATGGTCACACAACAATTTCATAGATTCCTCTTTAATTACAAAATCATCCAAGCAAATAGCACATTGGAGTCGCTTATCTAAAAACAAAAATTTTAATCGATAGCGTTTACCTAAAGTTTTAATTTCCTATAGAAGTATAGAATGACAAAAAATTCTACTAGTTTGGGTAAGCCTTATTTGAAAATGATTCTTTGGATTTTCTAAAAATTGCATTATTCTGCAAATCATCTAAAAGTATGACGTAAAATTATTATAAAATTGTTATTTATCAGAAATTAGTTTTAAAAAACTGATATAAGTAAATACTAAATTGTATGTACTTTATAATTTTGATTTTTTAGATTGATATTCAATTTACTATATTCTAAATTCTAATTTAAGATTGTAAAGTAATTAGATGTACCTAAAGTGACCTAAAAATGCTAAAAACTGCAAAATAATAACAAGGTGTATATTATATTTGAACTCGTACATGACTAAATCACATTTTGAATTGCAAAATCCTATATTATACTATCCTATAGCCCTATTTTTAATCAATTCGTATTTATTTTATGATAAATATTAAAAAAAATATTTTTTTTTAATTTTAAAAAGAAGACGGACGTGGATCACTTGCTGAGGATTTCTCACATTAGAGAAAATTAAAAAATAAACTAATAATAAAAATAAAATGTTTTTGTAAAACGTAATAAAATGTACCCCTAAAATCTTATTTTTATTCAATTTCGTAAAGACTAAAAGTATTATCTAAAGAATTATAATTAAATACTATAATACCTATGTAATTTTATATATTATTTGGGCAATGCAATAAGAAATTATAATAACATTGAAATATTTAAATATTATTTGCCAAATATTTGTTAACATTTTTAAAACTTGTCTAATAATAAAATTGTAAATTATTTTATTTCAACTTATACATTTTAATAAAATTTTTGTCAAACATTATTTGAACCAGTTGATTTTATTGAATGAACTAGGTATCAAAATACTAAACATTGGTCAATATTTTAATAAATTATAAAATAATTATTATGACACACGAAAATTTTACCAATCTGTTCTTTAGTAATACGTATCGTAGTCATTAACCCCGGTTCATCCTTGGTCGTGTCTGGTTCAAAATCATTCTCAGGTTGAACTGCACGTAATCTCCAAATAAAGCTATATATTTATGAAAAATTTATTTTAATTTAATAATAATTTGACATCCATTTGACGTCATTATAGTAACTTACGACTGATCTCCATTAGTCTTAAAATATCTGGATATGTTTCTTACAGTACTTGTAATTTTGTCAACAAAATTTGGACGGCTAGGACAATACATAGGTATTAGGTACATATATTTATATTTATTTATTATTTTGCAAAATATACGAGTGTAATTATATCTCAACAAAAACACTTCATCGAACTCCGTGTAAAAAATTGCTAAGTCAAAAAAGCTGGTCATTTATAAGACTTGAGCATTATAAAGATGTGTTATTATGAATAAATGCTAATAATAATAAATGCTAAATAAATTAAATTTTAAACACATTTACAGTAGGTATCTCAATAATTTATTTACTTTGCGAATATCAATTATTTTATTTATAAATTAATAATTAAGACCTTTTTACAATACAAATTTAGTTACATTTGTAATGGAAATTTATTAAATAGTTTAGTTAAGAACGAACATGTTTATTTATCAAAATACTTACAAAGTAAATAAATTATTAAGATAGAATAAATTTAATTTACTTGGCATCTATTCGTGATATCACATGTTTATAATGCTTAAGTCTTATAAATGACTATAGTTTTTTTTGACTTAGCAATTTTTTACAATGAGTCAGAAAAAATGTTTTTGTAGGGATATCAGTAGTTTTTTTATAACATAGGTATTGTTATTTGTTATGTACCGTCATGAAATATGATTTACAGGTTTTTTATGTTTTTATTTTTAATATAGGTATAAGTATTTAAATTTTTTTTTACATCTGATCATTTTCAATTTTTTTTTTGCATTATTATAATTTACGCATCATTACCTCCTTATAAGGACATCGTTTATATTTAAAATGCATTGAAGTGTCATTACATCATAGCCATTTATTAAAGTGTAAAATTATGCAAGTAGATAATAGGCTTTGCTCATAGATAGACCATGATGGCAATTGACAAATAAATTTATTAGTCCATTTTTCTATATGCTTCCGTAAAATGGAAATAGTTATTTATTTATTTTTTGGTTTTGGTTTAACATTTTTTAACTTACATCCATATACATCGTACTTGCGTTTTTTCCATATAATAGTTTTTCTTTTTACGTAATTTCTGTTGATACAGAACTTTAGAAAAATGGGAACAAATTATAAAATATCTATTTAATATTTATAGTTATTATAGAACAGCATTAAATATTAATATTCTGAACACTCGAGTACCTACTCGACGATCCACAACAACAACGGAGGAATAGTGTTAAAAATTACAACAAGTAACAAGTGGTTATTACAAATTCCGGCGTGGCCACAGATAAACATATGATTATCATATCTATGGGCATGGTGGCGAAAATTCAGTTCAACAGTAAAAAATAATGATTACGAATAAATGAAGGCGCAGGCAACGGCGGGAATCACTGCCCAGTGCCCAGTGTACGACGTATATGTCAATGGCATAAAACGGTCTATGGCAGTTTGGCGTTGCTACGTGAAACGTTATAACTAAAATTATAACTAAAAAGAGCACATGCAGTATCTTTTTGCGTCAAAAATACTTGACCTTTTTGTTTGTATATTCGGCATTTTCAACCTATTTTTTCAAAAATGACAAAGACATTTGCCCGATCTATTGATACCTGCAGTGATACCACAGACGGACTAATCTGTCCATTCATTAGCTCTGTAGGCCTAGCTAAAGAAAATGGGTAAATTCACGCACATTCAATGAGCAAACTCTGATTTGTGTAATGTTCTACGGTCGTGACCGCTCCGATTTATTTTTTCTACCTAATTAGATTCGCGCCACTACCGTCGCGCTGGATTATTTATTGTACAAACATTTTATTATATTTTATTTATTTGTAACATTAGTATTTACTATTTTACTAATTAATTATTGTATATATTATTCATCATAGTAATTATTACAAGTGTACATATAAAATAAATACATTGTATTATGTACCTATTAAGTTAAATATTTCAGGCTTAGTGTTTAAAACCCTACGATCGTTAGTTAAGAGGACACTTAACACGCTTCACCCGCTTGCGATGTCTCCGTCTTCCAAACGTACAACATAGTAAAAACCCTTTTACGTTGGCGAGGATCACCCGACTGTAGTCTAAGTAAAGCAATACAATTTTCACACTAGAAATAGATTTTGGACAGTGCAACATTGTTTTTATTTTATCGATACCTGAAATTACCAAAAAAGCGCTTATGGTTTGAAAATCTATATTATTTTTGTGTTTTTCAAACTTGAATAACTTTTTTTTGTAGTTCTGATATCGAAAAAATAAAAACTATGTAACACAGTCTAAAATCTCTTCTTCCTAGTGTGAAAATTATATTGCTTTACTTGGACTACAGTACGAGTGGTCCTTGTCTACGTGTAACGGTTTTTACTATGTTATACGTTTGTAAGACGGAGGTCGGAGACAAAGCATGCGGGTGAATAGTTCTACATTAAAATACATTTAATTGTATTATAATATAAACTATAGTATATAGTATATTAGTATATTAAAGGAACCTAGTCTTTAAAAGGTAGTTTTTAGGAAATATAAAATACTGTGAGACTATTTTAAACAATTGTAACACATAGTATAAAAATAAATTTAAACAATATAAGTAAAAGTGCATAAGTATAACATAATATTTTATCAAATAAACGTTCATTTTTAATTAAAAAAGTAAATTCTATACCAAAAGAAAGTAAAATATCGGTAGGAAATAGCGATAATTTTATTTGATTTTTATTACTTTAGTATTACCTTTCAGGTAGATCAGCCACTTGATTACTGTCCATAGCTTTTTCATTAGGCTCATTCATTTTATCGGTGTCTTCTTTGAATTTTACCTAAACATGTATAACAAAAATTTTATTTTCAAAATATAAATAAATTATTATTTATTACATTAAAAAAAAAGCGAACAAGTAAAGGAAGTATCGCACTAGTACACTACTAAATTATATATATATATATATATATTTGTAATTTTGAAAACAATATACATTACACAATATATTTATTATATAATTATTTATATAATACTTTAGGTATAAAATATAATTTGGCCGGGAGGAAGTAATGCGAAAGCGGTCCCCTCCCGGTCGTCGATTAAACCCGAAAAAAAAAGGTTTAAAATATAATATGTACATTTATTTTGTATATTGTTATCAACATAAATGGAAGTACGAAGTGTACTATATGTTTTCAGTATAAGTGGGTTCATGTATATATGGGTTCATGTGATAATGTCCAGTACAAAAGTTTAAAGTAATTATTTTAAACGACGATCACTGCATGTTTATAGAAGTTATTGTACCCCAAAAAGCACAAGACAATCCTTAAATTATATAAAAAATTCAAAGTACATATTTGAAAATGTTGTCACTTAGTAGGTAGGTATACATCAAAATTTAAAAAATAGTGGAGGGAGCGTGCAGGGTCAATCATCATAATATATTATATATATCATATTATAATAATGTAGGTATACCTAACTATAAAATTGTTAAAAAAAAGCTTAAATATGTAAATTAAAAATATTTGTTGCAAATCGACTTCAATACTTAAATATTATATAATAGGTACCTTTATGTATTTCAGGCACTTCAGTTGTCGATTATTTTTTGTACGAATTTCATTAATTGCAAATGGCACACGTCGAGAACGCGTAAAAACCAAAAAGAAAATTAGGTGAGAATAGAAAAATAAAAATGACAAAAAATGAAAATGAAAGCCTTAACGCTGTCAACACAGTACGTGACAACGTGAAATCGAGAGTGGATTGATTTTTGTCTTAAACACCAGAGGTACAACAAGCGTCCCGAACGATTGCGCAAGTTCAGCAAGTCCTGTTTTACTTTTTTTTATCCGCTGCAGAAATGGCTCTGACACCCTGGCTAAAATATTGATGACACGGTATTGATTTTTCGCGTCCGATGTGGAAGTGGGGTGGTTCAGCGACGGCGGTACAGGGCCCGGTGTCGAGAAAATTTTAGTATTTTACTATAGGTCCGTGATCATTTATATGTAAGTGTACTTTGAATGTGGTAAATCGAATTATGTGAAAAAAAAAGTATAGGTAGTATTTATGTTGAGTTCCATTCTTTCCTTGGATTATTATAATACGCACTGTCGTTATTATTATATTTATTTATCTATATCGTTATTATTAACTGCAAATTATACGCGTGAAAGTAATCCTGATTAGTTAATTAGGTAATACGTTTTTATACAATTTATACCATAATTATAAATTATGATATAAACCTATTATTGATTTGACTTCTAATAAAGGTTATTAGATATTAAAAAGTATATAATAATTTGACTTCCCCGGGACTCGATTTACAAATAATCTTTTTTTTCATTACTCAACTTACCTATCGTCTTTTCCCGGGAATCCAAAAAAGTAATCGAGAAAAAGTCATTCGGGATCCAATTTACCATTCTGGGTCTACACTCTACACATACTTAATAATATTATTTGTAATACGAACCCATTAAATAATTATATTACAAGTGATAACACATTATTTTAATAATCCACACGACCAATTATTGCATAATATAATTCGAAGTAACTATTTCCGATTTTTACACCTGTTGAGTTTTTATGTAAATCTTAAAAGTTTTATTTTAAATGGTAAAATAATTTATAAGTTCTTAACTCCTTGAGGTTTTACAATTTTTTCCACAATATTTTTATTTGGTACTTACTTAAGAAGACAACTGCAGTCTACAATCCAGGTTATTTGTGTTTTTAAATATGTGAAATATATAAAATGCATGACGTTATATACATTATGTCTCAAGGGTAAACCTCTTGGGTTCGAATCAGCATATATTATAAAAACTATAGTCAATAGTCATATTTAATAGTGATTGCT
>VUJU01006428.1:0-10367 GCA_009835225.1 Aphis craccivora
AAAAATGTAATGATAATAATACTAAATTATTATTAATTCATTATATTTGAAATAATATCATTTAAATAATATAATATTATTTTATTTAAATTACATTTTTTATAATATTTTAGTATGGAAAGAGTAACCATACTATATTATTATTATTTCATTATGAAAATATTGTTATTAATATAATAATATATTATTGTTTTATTTGGAATACATTTGTAATATTATTTTTCAAGTAATAGCAAAATAATTCTGTATTATTATAATTTCAATACGAGAATATTATTATTTGTAAAATAACATAATATTATTTTAATTAGAATACATTTATAATATTATTTTCAAAGTAACAACTAAATCATACTATATTATTATAAATATCCTATTATATATAGGTATTTTCAATGATACAATAACAGCAGTACCTATTAATAATTATTGTAATTGTAAATTCATATTATTATTACATTTACAATATTGTATCGTATTAATCAGTTATCGCGCTTACATATTAAAATAGTATTATATATTTTTAATGATAAGTTAATTATACTGGTTTGTTCTGTGTCAATAAATACCGATTTCGCATACGATAATTATAACGGATATAAGATGCATTTTACTGCTGTTATAGTAGTCATGTGGCGATTATCGAGTATCTAAAAAATTAAAATGTGATCAATAGCACCCCTTTCATGGATAATTAAATGTATTCACACATACTTCGACTTGATACATATATAGTGTGTGTGAAGGGAATGCATTTTTAAAACACAAGGTTTTATATAAATGGTCATTTGATATTTGACATTTCTAAAAAAATCAAAAACCACATTAAAATAAACTTTAAATGTTGACGGTTTAAAAAGTTTTTTTGAAATAAATATTTTTTGCGTTACCCAAAGACTATACCAAATACTGACAGGAAATATATATACAAGTTCTTTTAAGTTAGCACCTGTACAATTTTTCGAGATAGCCGCTACTGCAGCCTACTGGTAATAGTCTATAGGGAAGAAATGTAGTCGAATTTTTATAATGAGTGCTACCTAGCTACGCCTATATTCATTATAATATTAATCATATTATAAATTATTAGACGTGTTAACTTCATTTGATTAGGAAACTAGGTAACATAAATATAAACCGACGAACACTAATGAAATGACTATAATTTAACAATTATATAAGCGTATATAACGATTAACGGGAGCAGACCTCGCATTCACCGCGCAGGTCTTCTCTCGTCCTCGTCAACGACGAAGCAACAAGTAGGTAACAACTACTTGACGTATTTCTTAAGAGGACGTGATACCCAAAGTGAAACGTATAAAACGTATAAAACTTGTAATACTTATTACAAGACTCCCCAGACAGCGACAGAAGTACAGAACTATCTCGCGATAGTTTACAGACGATGAACATATAATATTATAATAGTATGATGTAAGCACTCGATAGACGATAGTCGATATATACGCAGTGCGCATACGTCGATCCGATTATATATATATATTATTTCCCTCCGTACAAGCCTACCCGATACCATCATGAGCAGGCCGGCACCCCGTCACCCGCCCGCCAGCCAACGTTTCCAGTACATACTCCGTCGTGGTTGCAACGCGTTTGCTGGGTTTTTCCATCCGTTAACGATAAGAAATAATAATGATAATAATTGTACTTCGTGGTACTCCGTGTCCGTATGTAATTATATATGGATAATGGTTATAGTATAAGATTTATTTTCTTTAGTCTATTTTGTGTGTAATAGTGTAATACCTACTGTAATATATTTTTGGTAGTGCAGACTGTGAAGTGTCAAGTGTTTTCTCACTTTTCTGTGACTTTAATACTAAAATAAATATAATAAAATTTAAAATATTTATTGTTTATTTCATCAACGTCGTCAAACTCGTAAATATCTATTCAGGTAAGATACTTAAGTAATACCTAGTTATTAATCAAACCATAATAGCAAAATACTTAGTTATAAAGTAGTTGTTTTATCGCATGTTCATAATATTATATAAATGGAAACTGTCGTGTCTAACCACTACACTATGGTTATATAATTAATAATATTATCTACTCGTATTATTTAACAAATTTAATGATTATATAGGCACTAACATAATATATCTATTTCATGTTTCCTATTGTTTAATAACATTGTTAAAAAAAATTTGTTTAGACATTTTTAGTATGTCAAGTAATAGAACCAAAAGGCGTAGGATCCGAGAAGAGCTTGACTCTGTTTTGTATGAAGTTTTATATGAATCTGATAATGTCGATGAAAATTGTACAAAAAATAACACTGATTTTATAAATATTCAAAATGAAAATACTCCTGTTCAATTACCTAATACTTCTGAAATATGTCCAGCTAAGAATAAAAATATATCAATACAATTGGATAATATTCCTGAAACATCTATTCTAGATAGTACTGATAATTATTCTCATTGTGATTCATTACTGATACCTACTCGAGTACCTACTGCAGATCTATGCTCAGAAGTGAAGTGTAGACTAGCTGAATGGGCAGTTAATTTTAATGTTCCCCAAAATACGATAAATGGATTATTGCCTATTTTTAAAAGTATACCTGGCCTTTCAGAAATGCCTATAGATTCACGAACAATATTAAAAACAGAAACTACTCTAGAGCGTACTCAAGATCTCAAAATCATTGAACCTGGTTTCTATTATCATTTTGGGTTAGGTTCTGCTATTGAACAACATTTTCATCATACTGATATAGGTGATACCGATGTAATTAAAGTGGTAATTGGAATCGATGGACTACCACTATCTAAAAGTAGTTGTAGTCAATTTTGGCCCATTCTTGGTTACATACGTCCCCTACAAAATTTAGTGTTTCCTATTGGTATATACTGGGGTCATGAAAAACCTAAAGACTCTAATGAATTTTTAAGAGATTTTGTCAATGAAGTTAATACATTAATGCGTTTTGGTATAAATATTAATGGTACAAACAAACAAGTAGAGATTGATGGCTTCAGCTTAGACGCACCTGCAAAAAGTTTTGTTTTAAAAATCAAAGGGCACTCCGGATTTGATTCTTGTACCCGATGTACTGTTGAAGGGGAATACCTTAAAAATAGAACTTGTTTTCCTTATAACCCAAATACAATTAAAGTACCCATAATGATTACATCAGTAGAAAACACGAAGAACATCATGTTGGAAGTGAGATTTCTATTTTGTCAGAACTACCTATTGATGTAACATGCTTATTTGGTCTTGATTATATGCACCTAACTTGTCTCGGCATTATGCGCAAATTAATACATTTATGGATAGACAAAGGCCCTTTAAATGTAAGATTACCTAGCTTAACAACAAAAAAATTATCTTCTTCACTTTTGTCATTAAGATGCTTTATACCTTGTGAGTTTTCTCGCAAGCCAAGAGGGTTGTGTGATTTAAATAGATACAAAGCTACTGAATTCCGTCAAATATTAATTTATACTGGCCCAATTATCTTTAAGAATATTTTAAATAATGACTGTTATAAGCATTTTATGGCATTGAATATAGCCATGACTATTTTATTGTCAAACAATATGGATAATTATTTAGAATATGCTCAAAATTTATTAAATTATTTTATTCAAAACTTTGAACCCTTGTATGGAAGACACTTAATGTCCTTTAATGTTCATGGGCTAAGTCATATTACCGACGACTATAAAAAGTTTGGTCTTTTGGATAATATTGCCGCTTTTCCATTTGAAAATTATTTAAAACAATTGAAAAAGATGATACGTAAACACGATAAGCCACTGCAACAAATAATAAAAAGATTGAATGAAAAAAATTCTATTGGAGTTAAAAAACCTGAAAATTTAATAAAATATAAAGAACTGAAACATAAACATACTAATGGACCACTTTAAGAAAATATTGCTGGAACACAATATAAAAAGTTATATTTAAAAAATTTAAAAATTAAAGTTGGATCTAAAGCTGACTCTTATATACTAAACAAATCAAATGAAATTATAAAAGTTGAAAATATAGTTAACCAACATGAAACAAATAATATTATTATTATTGGAAAACATTTTGAAATTAAAAAAGCTTTTTATGATAATCCTATAGATTCAACATTTTTAAACGTTTATGAAGTGAATAATCTATCAGAAAATTATAAGTATTGGTCTTATGATTGTATCAAAACAAAAATGATATTATTTGAATTGGATGAAAAAAAAATAGCTTATCCAATTATTCATGCCTTAACTGATAATTAGTTAAAATGTATATGTATGTATATATATATATTTTTTTTCCCTGTAAATATTATATTAGGTAGGTACCTATAATATTATTAGTTTTTTTGTTCCTAATTTAGCATTAATTTTTTGTTTTTAATATTAAATTATGTTAAACTTAAAACTTAGGTATTTTATTTATTATTATTAAATAATATTAACATTAAAAATTGTTAATATTGTTATGCTAACATTATTTAAATGTTGAATTTATATTTTTCAGATTTGTAAATAATTTGTAAATACCTAGACTTAATTATGTGGACAATTGTATGTTTCGAGGAAGAGAATTGTGTTGAAGTTGTTCCAAATTATTGGTTTAAGAATGGTTGTTGTGCGTGGCCAAAGAAAAGTATAAAAAATCCTAAAAAATATGTTGTCCGACGTACTGAACCAAATGAAGTGGAGTTTGACTATTTCAAGGGAAGGCCCATATCTCAAAATATAGGTAATTTGTCTTGACCAATTATTTGTATAGTTAAATCGTAATTTGAATATTTAATATTTATATTATTTTTATTATAATAGCTAGTTTACATGATGCACGTGCTAGACTGATTATGGCCCAAGAAACATCTGAATTGTCTACTTATGAAGAAGATAAGTCAACTCGTAATCAACGGCACCGTCGACCAACCTATCATTCAATGGACATTAAACAATATCATAAAACAAAAACATAAAAGATACCATCATGCGGTAGTAACTTTCTTGGAAATAATATTGAAGATCCTCCTTCTTTCATCAATTTAAATAGTAGTGACAACAAAGGTGATTAATTTAATCAAAATAATTTAGAAATTATACAATTATCCTCAATTATTTAGAAATTACTTAAATTTCTGTGTTGTTCTAAAAAACAATAATGTGATAAATGATTTTTAATGACATATAGCAATATCGAGTAACGAAGGTAACAACGATGACAGCAGCTATGACGACAGTGATTTAGATAAAAGTTATATTCCAGAAAAAAATTCTAAACATCTTAATGCAGGTAAATAACCAAATTTAATTATTATCCATGATGTAGTTTGTATTATAAAATGTTTTTGCTTGTACTTTGTAACAGTTAAAAAATAACAATGCACGAAAATGGCAAAACTACATAACTAAAATGGTAGATAAAAAAAAAAAAATACTATAAATTGTATAAAGTGTATACCTATTATACCTAAGTATAAAAATAGTTTGTAAATTAAGAGCACTATTTTCTCTCTACCATACTCGCAACATATAGCAAATTTGCATTCAGCAGAACGAAACATTTGTTTTTAGCTTAAGTATATAAAAATGACTTATATTTAAGAACATTATTTGTTTATTAAAATAATGTATTTATAATTTAATAACTCAAATTTTTTATGTTCAAAATATTTAATTATATTTATTTTAAAGGTCAAACTAACTACCAGAGCTTAGGTTGTCCACCTTCAAAAGTTAAAAGAACACTTTTTGAAAAATTTAACAATTCTATTGAAGGTATTTATTATACGCATTATACATTAATATTTTATTTTGTATTTTTTAACTATTGGTGTTGATTCATATTATAGAGAGTGAGTGTTTATCATCTCCCATCAATAGAAACAAAAAATCATCTGTTACAAAGAATTTATCTCAGTTTCAAGACAAACCAAGCATATTAGTTGATAATGGTATTTATATTATAATTATTATGATGTGTAAATGTGAGTTCAACCAGTATACTTTTATAATGATTTAGATATATTGGAAGCAAAGTCTTCAGAAAATTCATATAAAACATCAGCTATATATAATACATCTGCATCACCATTTAAAGTATCATCACCAGAAAACCACCAGATATTTACCCCTACGGTACATAAAAAAAAAGTGGCATCTGCAACTGCAGGGACTAGTAATAATGCTTTGTACCTGTTTTTTTTTAAAAAAATATTTTACATAATTTGGTATATTTATACTAATATAATGATTTAGATACTTTGGAAGCAAAGTCTTCAGAAAACTCATATAAAACATCAGCTATATATAATACATCTGCAATCTGCATCACCATTTAAAGTATCATCACCAGAAAACCACCAGATATTCACTCCTACTGTACCCAAAGAAATATTGGCATTTTCAGCTGCAGGGAACAGTAATAATGGTTTGTACATTATTTAGTAATTTTTATAATATAATTAAATAATAAGTAGTATCTATTATAATAAAATGTATTTAATGTTGTGTAAAATTTGTTCTATAACATTTGAAGAATATAAAGCTTAGTTTTAATTCAGTTAGGTATTTAATTTTCTTAGAAAACTTATTGAAGAAAATTTTGGGAGTGGTTTTAAAAATAAGATATGATGTTGAGGCAGTTGCGCAGAGACAAAACGAGTTGGAAAAAATCATGTTGAACCAAAATCAATGGAAAGATGGACAAACTTTATTTGAAGATCAAGTGGATGAATTTGAATTCTGTGTTCCAATAACCAATGAAGCTTCTTTAAACGATTTTGAACAAAAACTTGCTACATCCCAATCATTTAAATCAAATGTTGTAAGTGTGAAATTTAATTAAAAAAATTTATATCCTGTTAAATGTTTAAAAATTGTAAAAATTGATATAAGTACTTAAATATAAATGTATGATTTATTATTTATTTAGGTCAATGGATTGAGGCGTCTATCACGTAAAACATTGGCGTCCACAGTACGCCAAATGTTGCGTAAGCTCTTTGACGACAATTTTTTAACAGAATACAGTTATGTAGGCCAAAAAAAAAAAAAATCTTTTCTTCATTAGGAACATGTGCTGTAATTTTTGGTAAGAATAAAACATTATCTCTTACATTATAATATGAAATATTGTTTGAATAATGCTCAAATTTGGTGCATGCATATACATAATATACCCCCCAAAATTAATGTAATTTAAAGAAGGTTATAGTATAATTATACACATTGAATACTATTCTAGTTCCTGAGTTATGAATAACATATTTTATTTGATTTCTGTTTAAGATGCTGTTCGTAAAATAAAGGAATTTATCAACTGTACTAATACGGAGATCGAATCGCCAATCAAAATCTACATTGCTGGTGCAGCATTTAGGAAAAAAAAATAATTTTTTTTAATAATAAAGACTATAATATGTATTATTAAATGTAAAAAATATTGTTTACCTGCAAGTTGGCAGTTGCTATTAGTTTCTAAATAAACTCCTAGCATTTTACATAAATAGTTTTTTCTTAACTCACCCTTTATAAAGAAAATTACAGAATATGTGTCTAGTATGTGTTAAGTGCATGGTGAAATAGACTGCAATTATTGTTAAGGTGATAAGATAATGTTTATACTTGTATTATGATGTTACAGTTCATATAACGACTGATCGTCAACAATAAATTTAAAGAATATGTAGTTTATTTGAATCACGGAAAAAAAAACCAAAGGAAAAAAAGACTACGGAACATAAACTAAAATAGTACAATATTTTACTAGCAATTGATTTGTTTATATAATATATAGTAATATATAGTATATATAATATATATTATTATACATAAATGGATTTCTGTCTGTCTGTTTATGCATCCCTAAACGGCTAGATCGATTGCAGCAAAATTTGGTACAGATTTAATATATACATATATTTTAAAATTTTAAAATTTTAAAATTTACAATGGACATTTTTGTTTATAGATGGTTGCTTATTTTATTATTATACTTCTAAAAGGTAGGATTTTTAACGGGCTACAAAGTGCACGAGTTTAGCTAATTCATATTATATATATAATTGATGGAATTATATATATATCGACTAATCGGCGCTTCTTGAAATTTTCAGGATAGGCGTATAATATTTTAAAATTACATCAAGCTTGATGATGGGTACATACATTTTTTTATAATTTAATGTTTTCTTGTTATTCTTTTATTATAATTTAAATAATTTTTATTGACCACTATTATTTAATAAATATATGTAATTTGTAATTTTAAATATAGTTATATATAATTTTATATTATTACTATAATCTAATAAATATAACTTTATATCATTATTATAATCTAATAATTATAACTTTATATCGTTATTATAATTTAATAATGCTATTTTAATAATAATATAAACATAATGTTTTGGTATTAATATGTAAATAATGTTATAATAATGTGGGAAACCAGGCCAAAAAATATTACTATAATAATATAATTATATTATTAAATCGTATTTATTTTGAAAAAAGTATGTAAAAATAATATTACTCATTTCATAATAATGTTAAAATAATATTATTTTAACATTAATATAATGGTGATTTGCTATTTGGGTTGGTACTTTGGGGGGTCAAAAGTAAAAATTTCTCACTACCTACACTTCAATTTGAAAAATATAAATATGTTTAATATAATAATATTATGTATGTATATTTATTTACATAATTAATATTTTTTAATTATAATGTTGTAAAAAGCTATGGTATTGATTAACACTCTGTATTTTACAATTTAAATAATAATGAAATATAAATAAATAAATAAATAAAAATGAAATAATAAATAAAAATTATCATTGTAGGTGAATATCCAACTTCTGGAAAGATATGTGAAGCTTTGAAGACAAAAATTAATTTTGAAGGATCTAAAACATCCGTGAAAAGAATTCTGCAATCCTTACACTTTAAATATAAAAAGTGTAGCAACGGTCGGAAATTTTTAATGGAACGGAACGATATTGTGGCGCTTCGAAACACATTTTTAAGGAAAATGTGTACTCTACGTTCGAGCGGTGACACTAGACCTGTTATTTATCTTGATGAAACTTGGGTGAATCAAAACCACTCGAGAAATCATATTTGGCAAAATGAGGATCGTGAAGGATTTAGAGTGCCTATTGGTAAGGGTGGTCGCCTTATAGTATGCCATGCTGGATCAGCTAAATTTGGTTTCATTTCTGACTCTAAATTAATTTTTAGAAGTAAAAATGACGGCGACTACCATTCACAAATGAATAGTCAAATATTCCATGATTGGTTTATAAATATGTTACAATTGTTAGAAGAGCCATGTGTCATCGTTATGGATAATGCTCCATATCATAGCGTTTTAGTGGAGAATGTACCAAAATCAAGTACGAAAAAGGCCGATGTTCAAAAATGGCTGACAGAAAAAGGTATAGAGTTTTCCCTGTGTGAAACTTTGGCTGAGCTCAGAGAGAAGATCAAAATGGCAAGACCACGAGAGAAACGCTACCAGTTAGACGAGACGGCATTTCAAATGGGACATGAAGTAGTTCGACTTCCACCTTATCACTGTCAATACAACCCGATAGAGTTGATTTGGGCTCAAGTGAAAGGAGAGGTGGCTTCCAAAAACACCACATTCAAAATAGCCGATGTTGAAAGACTTATGCACGAAGCCCTAGATGCTGTCACTCAAAGTAATTGGGAAAGACGTGTAAGACATGCAGAAAAATTTCAAGAGGAAGATTATGCAAAAGAAGGTTTCAGAGATCATATAATGGAACCTATAATTATGACAATTGACTCCGACGACAGCAGCTGTAGTAGCGACGAAGAAAACGACGATTAACAATTTTTTATAATATTTTTTATTTTATTTATTTGATTTTTTTTATATTATTAATTATAAAATAGCAGTTATCAAATTTATGTACGGTATTTTTTTTTTAATTGAGTACAATTATATACATTTTATAAAAAAAATATACGCATTGTACAATGTACATATATGTGTGCATGTACACGATTAATTTCAAAATTTAGCGGGAAATAGTTTACCAACCACCGACGCAAAATTGCCACGAGGCGCGCAGCGGTCACCTGCACGTTTTCGTGGACCGTACTGTAAGTACCCGATTTCGTTAAGAAAACATATTAAATTAAATATATTACGCTTCAGATATGCAATAACTAAGGCAATTACATATCGCAATAGTTTACAAGGTCAAACAGTTTCCCAAAAATCAGCAGGCAAGTAAATTATTATAATTTTTTTTTAAAACATTATAAATTAACACAATTATTGTATTATAATATTATGTACGTATATTATTTAAGGATTACGGAGAGATATTACCA
>VUJU01006429.1:0-10363 GCA_009835225.1 Aphis craccivora
AGCCTTGTTCCTAGAACGAGTCTAGAATCAAGATAATAATAATATACGCTCATAAACGTTATTTTGAAAAAAATTAAAACAAAATGTAATACATTAACATTATAGTATATTAGTACAATATACATGAACGTAATTGTTATAAATATTGAGGAAAAAAGCCATGGGGGGATCTATCCCCCTCATCCCCCCCCCGTTTAACCGCCACTGATACTACTTAATTTCGTTGAATCATTAAACTATGAAATATAAACGGGTTTTGAGTATGGCAACTTTTCAAAATTGTCATTTTGTCATGATTCATTGTTTCATACTATATAATATAAATTAGTTTTATCAAAATACGATATAAAAGTTAAATTAATATAGCAAATTAACCGAAAATGACACAAAAACTTAAAAATAGCTCTAAAAGTTAAAAATCCTTAAAATATGCAAAAAATAATAAAATAAAATTTCATTTTTGGAGTCACTGGTGCACAAAACAAATTTATAGCTTACTCTACTATTTTTATCTGTATCCAATAAAAATAAGCAAATGCTATAAAATCCGAGCCTTGTTTATTATGAATAACAATTGTAAAAAGACTGAATTACACATGTCAATTTTAACATTCATTCATTATTCTACTATCAATTTATTAATATTCATCTTTTTTTTTTGTACAATACCACAAATAGTTGTTTGTAAGTACAGAGGATTAAAGTTTTCAAAATGTTCACATTGATATGTTTTTCAAATAATATAAATACAAAAAATGTCTAAATCAATTCAACTTTGAGATTTAAAAATCACTACTTATTTATTTATTTTCAGGCTTACAGCCTACCAATTGTGTAAGATTATAATACCACAAATTTAATTTTTTAATTAGATACATTTATAGGTAGGTAATTTGGAAAATTTAAATAGTATGCTAGACATTTAAAAATATTTTAAAAAAAAATTTATATATAAACAGAATATTATAGAAACTTTATATATAAAATTATATGGGTATATTAATAATTTAAACGATACAACTTAATTATTTGATAAATCTTTCTCTTCTATTTATACTAACAATCATGCTTAAACAATTCCAATAAAACCAAACCAATATTGGTCATGATCTTAATTTAAATGGTAAGTCTAACTAGACTAATTGAAGAAGATAATATTTAGATAGATAGCCCAAATATAATTAAAAGAACAGGAATAAATAGTATTTGGTCAATATTTTAAAATAATTATTGAATGTGCTTTTTAAACTCTTAAACTGGTTATACTGCATCTTAATAATTTATATTCCATATTTTTCCATAAGTAGTTTTCCTAACTGTTAAAAAAAAAGTATTTTTCAATTTATTACAATTTAATATAATATTATCTATTTCTAATTTCCAGAAGATGATTAATTAAGTTGATTGAACTTTATTTTATCATAAATTAAAATCTTTTGGAGTAGCTGGCAACTTATTTCTTAAAATGACTTAATTCATATTCAAGAGATCATCTGTAGACTGTAGTCTGTAGAAATTTAATTTCATTTTTGCCAAGATTTCTCTGTCTTGCCAGGGGTTTCTCAAATGCAATCCTATATGTTAATTATTATTTTTACTTCCATTGATAATCTACCAATGATTTAAATGGTTCTGTTAATAACATATTATTCTTCCAAAATTCTTAAATATATGTTTTTGTCATGAATAAACTGAATGAAAACAAAACTTAAATTAGTGTTTTTTTTTTTTTTTTTATTAGCTGCTGGTATAAAACCATTTTAGCTCAACAATTACGTCATTAAAAATTACAACTTATATATACCTATATACTAAGAAAAGAAAAAAGAAAAAACACATATCGTTTAGTTACAGTAAATCTTAACAAGAAGTATTAAACTGATTATACATTATACAAAAAGAAAGAGAGACAAAACAAAACAATAGTTAGATGGCAAAACCAGAGTCAAAAATAAACTTGATAATTTCATAAATAATGATTTCTGAGTTAAAGTTGAGAAAAAAAGTTTGGAAGGATATTTAGCTTTTAGAGCTTTAAGTTAAGTAGATTTAGGCGTTCGGAGCAGAGAGGCAGACAGTGAAAAAGTAAATGTTGAAGGTCGCAGATACTTTTGTCGGCATACAGTTAAATATTAGTGTTATAGTATGAAATACACTATGCCACTTATTAACAATTATAAATGTCAAGTTATATATTATTTTTCTCAAAAATTGATTTTCATTTCTTTTAATACCAAGGTAATGTTTTCTTCTCTAAAAATGTTATGAATTTTTTAAGCGGTTAGATAAAAAATAATCATAAATTGATCAATCAAATTAAACACAATATTAGTTTTATTAAAGAAAGAAATTACAATTTTAAAAAATTTTTAAGGTTGTGTAAGTAATATTTATTTTTTAATTTGATTATCAGTTAGTTTCAACATTCAATATTTTTACTATGTCTAATGGTTTTTATATGAATACTTTTTAAACCTAAAAAATGATTTATCAATATATCTTGCTTTATTTTTATATAATATTAATAGTTTTTAATGTAATTCATTTTGTTTTATAAATGTTTTTTCTTGTATTCTGTTTAATTTAAGTTATTTATTTTTGTAATTATCTTTATTAATTGAGTATCTATACTCTATAATTTATACGTGTAATATTTATTATATTAAATATACAATAATTAAATAATGCATCATGTACAAATCAATAAACATGTAACAGAGTAAAACTTAAGATGAAAAGTTCACGACAAAAACAATTTGTTTACATTGAATTAATAAATATGTCAATAATAAAATGACTATTGCAACACGATTAATTCAATAAATTCAGTTATTACAATAACACTTTATAAAATTGTTTCTCAATAGAAAATAACTATTTTATATTTTAATGAAGAAAATTATAAATTGATTACATTAATTATATCATATTGAAAAAAGTTAATTTATTTGGAAATCAGGCAAAAGAGGGTTTTGTATTGTTAGTTGTTACCTATAAAAAATATTATTAAATTGATTTTTTTAAAAATCCCATTCAAATGAAGTTATTTTTTTATTAAAATCATAATATGTTATAAATAATTAATGTATTGCATTTTACTGCTTCTGAACTTTGAAGTATATATGAATCTATTTACAATTCATAATAGAAATATATTCATAGAAGTTACTACAACTACAAATATTATAATAATTGGAAGGGATAGAATCTATTAATTAAACTATTAACATTAAAAATAAAAGGTTATAAATTATAAAATATTAATCATTGATTTTAAATTCTTAAAAATAGGTTCATATTTTTTTTTTGTTATCAACAAATTTACCGTTGTGAAAAATTTGAATAATAGTATCTATATCAATTGAAAATGTTACAGTTGAATGTTTCCATAATATTAGATAAATAATTAGAAAATATTATAAATATATAGCTGGGTACAACCTACTAAACTATTTGAGTTTTTTAAAACTCAATGTAAAAAAATTAGTTATAATTAAAAATTACCATTTTATTGAACTCGTAAAAATAATTAAATAAATAAATATAAATATATATTTAAAAAATATTTATTAATAATCTTAAATTTAAATAGTATTAGTCCAAGTAGAAAATAATGTATATAAATTCAATGAGATTTAATCTTTTTTCCTAGAAGAATTAGTTATTTTTTCTTTTAGTTGAAGTATACTTTGACGCTGTTCATTAGGCAACATTGCTATCTGTGCATCAGTTAGTTGTAATACTTGCATTATCAGAGCAGCCTAAAAAAAATAAATAATTGTATTTAACTTATACAGAATACAATATACATGTTATATAAATATATGATTAAAAATGTATATTACCTTTTCAGAATCAGATGTCCTAACAGTTTGATTAGATGCTTGTTGTTCTGATACCATTGGTGGTGACATTGCCATATAACTATTATTAGGTCTTTGATCTCTATTATAAAAATCTCCAAATGATCGGTTTTCTGAATCCATTGTTGATGGCCGTGGATAATCTCTTGTAGCCCTTAATTAATTTAAAATAATTAGTTATTACTTATTAGGTTACACATTATTTTATTATATTTACATAAATGACTGAGGCGGTTCATTATTGGACATTAATTGATTTTGTGCCTGCCTTAAATCTTGGTTTGAGCTTTGCCCGCGATACATATTATTATGTTGCCAATCTAAATTAAATAAAAAAATTCAAGTAATTCTACATTATTTATCTGTGGAATTTTTTTTTTTAATAAAATTTAGGATGAATTTGAATTATAACATTTATGTTTTAAAAAACATGTATTTACTAAAAATAATACCATTAGGTGTATGAGGCATAGACTGAACTTTTGAAGTTGATGCACCGTTAGAATAGTGCAGAGGAGGAGGAACTTTATGTACAGGATGCAACATTTTCTAAAAAAAAGTATAAATTATAATATTACTTAAAGGTTTTAATTATATTATATAACTATTTATTTATAATGTATCACATATATTGAGATAAATTTAAGAAATTAATATTATTTTACAAAATGATATTAACTGTTATTAAATAAAAAATATTAATTAATAACTAATTCATTTTATATATTGAATTAATAAATTATAACTCCAGATAACAGATAATAAAAGTATTAATCAGTGATCAAATTAATTTATCTTCTCGTATATTATATTCAGTTTCATAAAATATTAATTGAAGATAGTACATAAGTAATTTATAGTTACTTTAGCAACTTCTGGATTCACAATTTTCATTATAACTTGTGCTTGCAATAATGCATAACCAAGTTGAGGATTCTGGAGCAACATATTTCTAGCTTCTACAGGATTATTCTAAACATTAAAGTTAGTTAATAGAAATTAAAAATTTATTTGTTTATAAATATTACTTGAATACATTCTTTCATTTGTTTCATAAGTTCATACAACTGTTCTGGCGGTAAAGTTGAAACCACATTATTTATTATCTCTGGTGCTTTTTCTGCGTTAACAGCATCACCATAATGACTTTCTGATGTAGGCATTCCCATCATTAATGCTATAATAGATATATTTATTTAAAATAGGCTTTAGTTAATACAAATAAAATAATTATGTTAAAAATTACACTGCATTTCTAGTCTGGATTTCTCTGTACAAGCATTGTCAACACGTAGAGTACGACCTCCTATTTCATAGCCATTAAGATTACGCATGGCACTAAGTGCAGTTTCTTGATCTTTATATTCACAAAAACCATAACCCTTAGGTTTGCCAGTTTCTCTGTCATAAACCAATCTACAAGAAACAATTTTTTTAAATTATGATAAAAACTGATAAAATACTAAACTCACTTAAATGATATAACTGGTCCTACTTCATTAAATATATCTTTTAGTTTTTCTTCAGTTGCCTCATATGGAATATTTCCGACTAAAATTTTAACAAATTATAATGTTCAATAAACAATACATTACAGAAAATTATATTATATTACAGATTTAATAAACATACCAAAAACACTTCTCATAGACTTGTCTAAAATGTTTTGATCACTCATTTTATTGATGTAGAAATAAGGAAATTTTTTAAATGACTAGAAAAAAAAATTATAATGATTGCTGCGAAAACAATGTTCACGATTTTTTAAGTAAACACAATACATAACTATGTTGTGTTGAAACGATAAATACGTACTTTATTAATAACCGTTATGTAAAAACTGCTGTACTCAATTCGAAATGTACCAAAACACCTAACAGTTAACTCGAACAGTATACATCAAACGAAATACGGGTCTACGAAGTGGAAATCAAAACAGTCAACTTCCAAATGGATTTCGAATGTTTGGATCATAGCAAAAAAAAAATATATATATCAAAATTGTTTCGCAAATATTCAAATGATATGAAATATTCCATTCGGAACCACAGACGCCGTGCAATGGGGTTTTAAGGTTTTTGATAGTAGGTACGATCCCGATTCTACAGGGTAGCCATACAGATAGCATAGATAGATACAAGATTGTCGTGTTCCGTCAAATTTGAGAATATTTAAGACTTCATTCATATTATTTTGTTTGAGCATAAACATGTCAACCAATATTAATGTCTCGTACTTTTACATACGAGTATTATAATACGTAATAATATTACGTTCACTTTAACCTAGTAGATTGGATGGTATCGTTTAAACGTGTATGCGATTATAATTAATACTGATTCACGTAGAAAAAAGTTATTCAGTATTCTCAGTTGATCTGTGTAAGCAGTAAATTTAGTTTGGTCATCAGACGGACTCATCATTTTCACGGGAACAATATTACATTTTTATTTCAATCCAAACAATGTAGATAATAAATTTATACACGACATAGTTATTTACGACGACGATGAATAGCCCCACCCAATTAATGTATAAAGTATTTAATTCAATTCAAGTTGGTAAATAATTTAAATATTTTAATTATTATAATTATTATGTAATACGATGTACGAAGTACCAAGATTTAATAACACAGATTATTTTAATTTATAATATGTAATGTATTAGGTATAAAAATGGTACCAATATAATATTATATATAATATTATATATAATATTATATATAACATCTGAATTCATGGCAACAGCTGCTGCTAATCGTACAAGATGATTCCATTATCATGCCGACGTCTATCACGAAAAAAATTTATCGCGTTTTCGATTGATAAGCGAAATTGACGTGGACTGTGGAAGCGTAAGACAGAGTAATAACTTGTTAACTAATAATTAAACAGCCATAAGAATATAATAAGTATTTTAAAGTTTCCAAGCCGAGTTGTTGCTTGGTAATTTCCGTAATTATAAGTCAATCGACAAAAACGATTTATCGTTAATAGACGATAACCCGGGCTGAACGCTGCTCGATATTCTAATCCCCCAGTTATTAAAATATTAGTAGATTAGGTAACGTTATTATGTTCAAAATATCTACTTTCTCTTTACGACCAGTTCATTAAATGACGACAGTGTTCTTAAACAATACGTGGGTACCTGTACTTCGTTGTATATCTAAATATTCGACTAAGCGTATAAGGAAAATGGTGAGTTATTAAAGATGATAATATAATATATACTATATAGTGATATATAATATAGTACATGGTGTGCAATGTAAATAATTTATTATATGTATTGGTTTTATATCCTGATCCTAGGACATCTAGGTTAATATGATTAAGTGTAACACAAAATCAAAATTCGTAAATATAAATTAGTTAGTTTTCTACATTGTCATAGCTTTTCACATGTTAGTATTTTAAATATAAATTCTTCTTCTGCCATCAAGCATAATGTTAAACATTTTTAAAATCCCATAAAAGCTTGGGGTGTAGTCAGTGCCTAGTGTCATTAAGCCATGGCCACAAAGACTGCGCCCTCAAGGCCCTCAACTTATAACCATATTAAGAGGGTGGCAGTCGGCAAGACTTATCGACTTAGAAAATTTTTGTAAGTGGGAGTTTCTCATAATATACTGACCGAGCTTAAATCAACTAGCTAACTGGGTGTGGTCAACTATCGTTGATTATAACATGCAATATTTATAACATATAGGTACTATTCATAAGTATATAGACACATCAGTGGTTCTTAACTGGTTTTCATGAACTCAGTGTTTCATGAAAATTTAAAAATCAGTGGAAAAATCCAAAAAATAAACAAATTTTTTGATTTTATTGTTTAAAACTTTTGACTTCATCAATTTCTAAAACACCAAACAGTTCAAGTGTATAACCTCCTAGAATCATTTTAAGTTATTTTGTATAAACAGTATATTAAAACATTATTAATGTTATTATTGATTGAAAATTTAAAAAATATAGAAAAATACTGTTATTTCACTGCTGTTACTTGAAAATCTTATAAAATTTTAAGTGTTCCATCAATTCAAAAAAGGTTATGAACAACTGAGAAACATAATTGCTATTAAAAATATGTGATTTATAAAAACTGTATTTTTTTTTTTTTTTAATAAATATATTAAATAAAAAAATTAATAATTATCGTTTTCTATATTACCTAAATTAAATTTAAAAATAATTTAGAATAATTTGTAAATTAATAACAGTTGGTAATATTATACAAAATAATATTGTAATACTAATTATTAAAACATACTTACTTACCGTATTTACTAACAGAAAAATAAATCACTACAACCAATAATGCAATGTATAATTCTTAAAAGTATGAGTTAACATATCGTTTTTGTATGTTACATATATTTAATTCAAATTTTGCTCATGCATTACTGTGATCTACTCAAAAGAATATATCTGTTATCTATTGACTATTATAAAATAGTCTTTGGTTTTTCCCAATTATTTTGAAAAGTTTACAATTTTTTTTTTACTTTTAAACTACTAAAGTATTTCAATTAAATCAAATTAGCCTCCCAAAAAACATCTTCAAACAGGGAGGGGTCTGGCCCACCAGGACACCGGGACATCACCTGTAGGACCAATATAAAAAGGTGAAATTTGTGGTCACTTATTTAAAACATTTAATATGTTTTGCATTACTTGTATATTTGTATTAACGTTTACATTATTATACATTCATTTTTTAATATAATACAACGTAAAAAATTGTATTATTTAAATGGTTTTTCTAACGTGGCCACTTTAGGTTCAAATTTTGGTAACATTTTTGGCCTCAGTCCGTCTCTGTTCTCAAAGTTAAGAATTGAATTATTTTTACTTCTCCTAAAGGCAAAAGGTGATGATAAAAAACATATATTGTAAAATCAATAGTTTCATTCATCAGTATCTAAAACATGGATAAAATTATAATAATAGTTATTTTTATTTTAAGAATTTAATTTATCATGTATTAATGTGAATCTAATGTACTTTAATTATTTTAGCCAAGTTTATTAACTAAAGAAGAGAGAGTAGAATTACTCCAGCCATTATTATCTAATCAATGGTCATTAGTGCAAGACAGAGATGCCATTTACAAGGAATTTTTATTCTCTGACTTTATTCAAGTATGTATATTCTTCAATTTTATTAATTTTATTTTTTAATAATATTTTAATAACTAGGCATTTGGATTCATGACTCAAGTAGCATTGAAAAGTGAAAAAATGAATCATCACCCTGAATGGTTTAATGTGTACAATAAAGTACAAGTTACATTATCCACACATGATGTAAGTGGTTTGTCCTCAAACGATATTAATCTTGCCACATTTTTGGACAAAACAGAAAAAAGCATTAAAGCATCTTCATAAATTATCAATGTAATTTCTATGTAATAAATATAAGTTTTATGAAAAAAAAAAGTGTTATTATTTGTTACTATAGTTAATTTGTAAAAGATTTCAAAGATTATTGTTGTATTTATTATTCATTTTATATTCTCTTTAGTATATTTAACTTAATATAATATTAGTCAAGCATAAAAAAATATATGTTAGTTAAACAAATTTCAAATTGAACAACCTTTATTACTGGTACAATGCCTTAAGTATTAATTAATTATTTTAAATGACAAGAAAATAATAATTTTGTGTACTAATATTAATTAGTATATTAACAACAACACAATAATAATAAATAAATAAATAACCTTTGGTATCTTTCTATAATTTTATGCCAAGATAATATTATATTAGATAAGGATTAGTCATTCACTTTTATGAATATTCTGTGATAATTATTGTTTGACAATACAACTTGACAGAAAATGTATTTATATAATTATTTTAATTAACATTTGATATGATTAAATTCATTAATGCTACTAAGATATTAATACTAGTAGAATTGTGCACCCCCTCAAAACTATGACTTATATTAACTTGAGATAAATACAAAAATGTTGCACTATAGACTATAGTATGGTATTATAAGTAGTAAGTACTGCACTATAGTCCAGGGGTGGTCAACATGAACGTGTTTACAAACCACGTGAACAAATACAATTTTGCCAAAAGCCAAAATATTTATAAATATATTTTATATTATTTATTAAATTTTAATAAGCACTTACCAAAAAATTAAAATTTATAATAATAGTAAGTAAATTTTGATTTTATAAATAAGACGCGATCCACATCTGACTATGATGAGAGCCACATGCGTCTCGCGAGCCGCAATTTGGCCACCTTAGCTATAGTGTATGAGTACAGTATATTGTGTTTTTCCAACTAGGTACCTTTAACAGAAAAATAATATTTAGTTTATTTTGTTGTGTGTAGAAACTTGTAAGAATTTTGTTGAGACTACTGCATTGGCGTAATTCCATTAAATTTCAGCAGGTGCAAAGAGACGTGGCTCCACCACCCTAAGAACATATAATACATATTATATTATTTGTTATAAAGTTTTGTGAAA
>VUJU01006430.1:0-10361 GCA_009835225.1 Aphis craccivora
TATTAACAATAATTATATCGAAAATACTATGGATAAAACTAATCGCTACCTATTCGTTATTCGATTATATCGGTTATTTTCTTGTCGAATTTGCGTTACAGTTACAATGGCAACCAAAACATTAACAAATAAATAAATACTATTTGTATTATCGAAAAACCGTTTTTCGACATATTAGACATATTATCATTATTATTTTTGCACTATATTTGTTCTATTCAACAGAAACCACAAAAAACATATATTATTTAATGTTTTTTCATGATGTGGAAAATATACATCAAGTTTTTAACTATGTCATGGCGACGTCAATATGTCATCAAATAAATTACGAAAGTATATGTAGATTTTCTTTTGGTATAGAAGTGTTATAGTAGACAATGTAAAACACGAATATACATTATTTTTGAACTTGGACTATAATAATTCCATATTTTTTTTTTAACTATTTACAAAATTAGTAGGTATACAGTAATTTATGAATAAAAGTAATAATTTATATCATGTTTGTAAGCAACTTTTTTTTCCAGTTATGTATTAAATATAGTTTGAAAATCAACATAAGTAATAATTAATAGGAATGATGTAATACTATTTTTACAAGTATTCAAACGAATATTGATCAACAATTTAATGAAAAATTACGTGTTAATAGTAGGATTAATTAAGTGAAAAAAATACCAATGAATGTGTAAAATGTTAAAAAAAAATCATTTGTATGTATCAATAAAAAAAGATATTTTACTAAATTAAATATTTTAAAACATATTCAAACGTTAGTTGTTACATGAGTAATGTGTACCCATCAATAGTAGTTTAATGAATATTATTGAATACTGTCACAATGTATAATAACAAATATTATGTGCCCTATTATAATTTTACTTATCATAGACAAAAATGCGATACGTGAGTACAATACAATAATTAACATTAATAAATAATATTAATATGTTAATTTCAATCAACGTCCCATCCCGAAAAAATCGCGTTGGTTGGAAATCAAAAGAATAAAAAAAAGTTACACGCAAAAACGATTCAGCGCGAGAATCTCAGACTAATAATCCATTGGTTTTTTTTTCACATCACACATCATGGTGTATATTATTTTATGAACCTACCTACTTCCTACGCGATGGTGTGAGTGCGGACAAACTTGGCCGTTACATATTATATTATTGTATCTATATTTATATAGACGGTGCATAGTGTGATATATATATATTATATTATATTGTAATATAATAATAATATGACAAGTGGAATAATAATTAAAGAATAATGAATGCTGATATAATATATATATATGTATAGGTATTTATATATTAAATTCATTTTGTAAGCAAGTTATCTACCTATTACAGTTCGTTCACCCACTTTTTGTTTTTATTTTTATTTTTTTTAATATATACGGCCATACGTAGGTATAAAAATAAAAAACCACCTCGCCCACCTGTTGTGCCGTACAGTTGTTCGTCAACGGTCGATCAACACGGTCGGAGAAAAAATCCTTTCTCGAGCGATGTCTTTTGTGCCAACGAATACCATTATAGATTATACTTACTTATTAAAGTATATAATATTATACGAATTGCGATTATTATATTTATTTTATTCACGGTTTGCCAAATTCAATAGGCGCGTGAACACCTGGTTAAAAACGATACAATGATAACGTATCATTATAATAGTATCGTCCAGACTACAGGAATATAAAATATATAAAAACGCCAATAATTAAATACCGAGCTATAATCGTTATAATTATTATTGTGTACATTGTAAATTATAATAATACGTTGGTATGATACAATATCGCCGGATAAACCGACAGTGATTCGCCTATGGCCTATGATTGTGATGTACGCTAGCTATATCATTATTATAATATATGCATTATACTACCTAGCATACTGTATATTTATATAGGTATACTAATTGTATTTTTGTATAATATGTACTGATTTACATAAAACTCTGTACGAGTACGAGTAATCTGTCTGTTGTTTGTAACCATTTTTAAAAAATTTACGTCTCGCGACGTCAAATGAAAACGCTCTATAGAAATTTTTATTTACTTTCGTATTATTTCTATATACGAACTACAACCGTATAATATAATGTTTATAAAAATCCCTTTTTAAATTGTAATCACCTACTTAAGGTTTAGTTTTATTCATTAATTTCATTCAAAATGAAAACAAAGTGTATGTACACACACACCCGGGCGCGCGTGAGCGTATATGCGTATACAGAGACGTACGTAGTACGTATAAATAATATATATACTATTATATTATTATCGTATACAAAAAAAATAAGCTCACATTACCAAAACTCCGTAAATTACAATAGCTTATAAAAATATAAAATATTTTTATTTTATTTTTAAATTAAGAACGCATTCAACTTAATCAAAAGCTTTAACAACAGCGATTATAAGCTAATTTTCAAGTACCTTTATTTAAGTACCTATTTATATTATTTTTCCTTAATATCTCAATTATTTTTTAAAGCTCTGTCTGAAGTAGAAAATTAAGTTTTTTGATAGCCGATTTGATTTACGGTCCCAGAGTTTTATATTGTTTTTAATTGGGAAGATATATCTATAATGTTAAATATATATATATACATATTTTAATGTGTTTTGCAAATTAATAAAAAAGAAGTGAAAAAGAAATCTAAGGGAAATAAGGCTCTGTAATGTCTGTGTTAAATTTGAATTTAATGATTCGTCATAACATATTATTAAAACCGATTCTGGAACGAAGACTTTCTGTCAGTGTATATTATTAAATAATTTATGATTTATTTATATTGCTATTAAAGTAATTTATAATTTAACTATAAGATAATATTATAGTAACACGTTATAGGTTAAATTAATTTTTGCCAAAAACATTGCATTTTTTTTTTACAAATTATTAATGTTTAAGTTACTAAACTATTAAAATTTTACATTTTTATGAAATATTATATTATTATTGTTAAGTCAATACCCAAACATAGCACAAAATCTAAATATTTTGAAATGTAATTTTGTGTAAGTATTACAGATCTTTGCACCCGAATGAAAATGATTTATTCAGATTTCGGGTGTTTTGGGTGCTAACTGTTAGGTAGATCTATTCAACCTTCAAAATTTAAAATTTAAATAAATGTTTGAGAGTTAATAACCGTTATTATTCGGATTAATATTGGTAATGCAGCCTTGTAAGTTCAGAAAGTAACATATTTTTATTATAGGAGACTGAGCTCCACAAAATGTTTAGAACCCCCTCTTTTCTCTCAAAAGTAAAAATAAGGTTACAAATTAAAATATTTATATTTTAAACAAAATATCAATTTCTAATAAAAATGCGCAGCAGTTTTTTTTTGACTAAACTAGGCTTATTAATTTAAAGTATTTATATTTTTTAAAAAATCTATAAGAACTAAATCAATTGAAATTAATATTGGTATTGTTTTATTGAAGCTATGAAGTCCTTGTTATTTTATATGTAAATCTACATACCTAAACTTACTTTTTAAAAGTTTTCATATGAATACTTAACTATTACTATTTACTAAAAAGTAACCTGTGCCTTGGAATAATTGTTAGTGCAAATACTATAAAATATTAGTTATGGATATTTTTAGTATTTGATCACTGTCAATACGTACTTCAGTTGTTAACAAAAAACTATACACATCTACATTTCATATTGCTTTTGCCTATATTTGGATTTATATTACGTTATATTGTTTTCGGGAGTTTAATTTTTGAAGCATTTTTAAGGGTGTTTGATCGGTAGTTAATTGTACTGTATGGCCATGATTCAAAATATAGCTATACTAAAAATTTATTAAGAATCTTGTATTAAATTTGAAACGAACGAACATAACGAAGTTTTTATCATAAAAATATTTTTAAAACAATTCACGTGCTCGAAAATTGGTTGAAATGAGTTAAAATATTTTGAAAATTATTCTATGCATTTATGTTTCTATGCTAATATTTGGAATTTTTTTATTTCCAAACAATAATTTGCATAGACTTTCAAACTGGAATTTGGTTTACTAAGTACATTTTTTTATCAGATAAGATAGTGAAGTTAGAAATTAATACATTATTAACATAAAAAGTGATATCAGGTAAATAAAAACACACACACATTATCGTAAAACTAATTTCTTCACTCGAAATCTAAAAATTGGTGATATATTGACAGATCTTATTAGTTATTATTCGTTTTAAGTATACAAATATATCAGGAAAATCTAAAATATAACTGTACTTAAAACTTGAAAATTTTCTTACATTTAAGTAGGTATATCATAATATACTTTAACCACCAAAATTAATGACCCATCACTTTTAGTTACAATATTTACATTATTCATATATGTTTTGCAGATATTGCTATAAAATATCGATAAAATGTCAATATAACCCCATATTACAAATAATATGTATTACGGAATAACCTATAAATATTTATAATCGCAATTTCATTAATTTTTAAATTTAACCGCTTCTTGGAAAAGATTATTTACAATTTATGACATTAATATTTTTTTATAAAACATTTCAAAATAATATACAATAGTTAGATCCTCCAAAAGCTCCCGACATTGAATAATGTATGGATTATTATGTAACACTGAAAAATAATTGTCATTTATTAATATTTAGTACCTGTTTAGTGTTTACGTCAATTGTGGTGGTGAGTACTTATTGGTACTCATTACAATTCACATAAGTGGATAGGTACTTATAATTTATAAATGTTTAATTAAACAACTATTATACTATCATTATTATTTATCACTAATCGGGATTATTTTTATGCATAAAATTTCGAGTATTTTTAGCTACAAGATAATGAGAAGGTAATAATAATAATAATAATAATAGGAGTATTTTAAATTTTAATAATGCAACTATACAGTGTACATAAATTCTAAATTCTAATATAATTAATGAATAACTATTGATTTTAAATATCATTGAATCAATAATAATTAGTAAACATCTTATATATACATGTTTTAAAGTTAACAAATTGTATCACAAAAGGATATTACGTAAAAGGTAAAAGATACGTACTTACGCCAGTCGCTACCCAAAAATAGAGTAGGTACTTTTAAAGGTAAGCTAACAATTATTTTCTCCAATTTATTGGACAAACATTGACATTTATTAAAAAAAAATAATGCGTAAAGCAATTAGGTATAATGGCTATCATCAAGTATTCAAAAATAAATTATTAGCAAGAAAATTCTGTACCTAAGGGTTTATTTCTGAGATGCTTTAATCAATAATAATTATTAAAAAAAAAAAAAAAAACGATTCTTTATTAACTAACACGAAATATTTTATGTTTTCTTACAAAATAAATGTTCTTACTAATAGATCAAACATTTTTTTTTATCTTTACATTAAACTGGTATACAATTCTCAACATTAAATAACATCATACTTTTGTAAAAAAAATAATTAAAAAAATAAAAAAATTATTCATTTATTCATTATATTTATTTTTAAACTGCTCCGATATTTGTTCTTCTAAAAAGAAAAGTTTATTTTACCTGATTATTTAATTGTATTAAATAATATAATGTTTCTTGTTTCTTTAATAGGTAACTGAAAAAGAAATTATATAATATTATGTTGTCGTATTGATGAACTTAATATCACATATGAGTATACGGCTATATGTCGTCTAATTTTTAAGAATGTCTCGTATTATATTATATGATATTATATTACATTATATTATACGTCTCAACTACGAGAAAACAAACTGCAGTGAAAATATTCCAAGCTACAAAATAAAATAAAGTTTAGTATTAATTATTACTTATTAAGTGTGGTTATATATTCATAATATGTTGGTAAATTGTATTTCATTGTTCACGTTTATAAAATTTTTATAGGGATATTCAATATTTGTGAGATTTTATGGAATTTAATATCCAAGCACACTCGTGATCGAAGATTTTATATAATTTTTATAAGGGTACATTGCTTTGTATAATCTGGTTGAGAATAAAAGTCTTGCCATATATAAGGTCATTAAAGAGCGGTACTATGTATATTATATAAATATTAATAATTAAATTATAATATAATAAATATTTATATATATTTAATTCTTTTTTTTTTATATATATATTTTTTTTAAAATATTTATGTTATATAAGTTCTAATGTTCATAAAAACTGAAACTATTTTCATTAGATTTACGATTTAATAACTTGTTTATTTCGACTTAAAGCAAAAGTGGGCTAATAACTATCGATTTCGAAGCCTTAAAAAATGTTCAAAAAAAAAAAAATATTTCATACACTGTAGTGATGGCAGATGCAACGTATTCAACGCTGCCGAAGGAATTAAGTTCACGAGAAAAGAAAAACGACGTTGCTTAACGTATATACGCGTATATTATGTGCATATTATTATTGTACAAGCAATGGGCATAATTTATCATTAGAACTTAATGGTAGCAGTGTGGGGGATTTAATACCTTCAAGTTGTTCACGTTGCATACCATTAAATAGGTGGTATAGTGACTAGTGATGATAAACTCAGATGCTGCAGCGTTACCGCATCACGTAGTAATCTGAACTGCGCCCGCTGTCTCTCCGGTGGAGAATGGCGTGTTTTAAATGTATATTTTTCAATTTATTTCAGCATGAAAAGGTGTAACAGTGCGGTCTTATCGATTTTTCATTTTTTCCTTCAATGCAGAACCCGTAAATCCGTAACCGCAACAGGATCAAGATGGTGTGGGTCGCTATATATTCGTACTTACATAAATTATGCACAAAAATACGGTTTTATGATGTTTGTGAAGAAGTCTTTTCAGCACGACAAAAGTTTAGTCTTTCAAGTTTCGGTTAGTATCGAAATCCCTAGAACTATATGTGATTCGCTTTTGTTTTCGGCAGTCAATACGGATTTTCATAGATTGATGCAGATCTCTTTTTATTGGTCATCGATGTTGTTTTTTCTTAAGTTCTGTATGTATTTAAAATAATTAAGTTCAAGCGCATAATATATTATAATTTGATATATTGACATGTTAATACCTACGTTTAGTTTTTATTTTTATTACGATTACAGTAAATTATTTATACTTAATAACAGAAAATAGTTATTAATTATTATATTATTATAACACTAAAAAAAAAAATAATAAATGAAATTTACTTAGGATAGGTACATATAAAGTATAAACAATAAATATAATACATTTAAAATAAAACAATTAACTTAACGTAGAAAATTATTTCATGTAGGTAGTTATTATTTAAGATGTGAAATTCTTTATTTTAAGAACAGAACAATAATAATTTTAACCCTTAAGGACATGATAAGCAAACATTTTCAATTGAATACAAGTTTTCAGCCGTTCGCTCTATTGCTACGATTTTAGTTCAATGTATTGTATGAATTAAATTTCAATAAATCATTTTTGTTGATGACTGTTTAGTTATCTTGATATTATATTGTTTACATTATCGTACGATCAAACAAATTAGAGCTGATGTCGTCGATTGACTGTTGGTTAAATATCGTCATGTTTTCGTAAACTATAAAATAATTTTAAACATTCTATTACATAGATATAGCTTTTTTTCATACCGAATAAAGACTAATTGCAAAAGCATACATGCATTTCAAAAAGTACGGGGATATAATAAATTAAACACTATAATTTCGTACCGTAATAAGTACTAAATCGAGTACAAATTATGTGTATTAAAGAATTAGAGGACTATTGGACGATGACCATTTGGTTAATATGGATTTTTGAATAAGTTGGTTAAATTATAGGAACATGCCTGTTACAGTAGTACTGCAGTGAAAATAATTTCATAATTAATATAATATGTACTTACAAGTCACAATTATGAGTATTTTTATGTGTGTGTAAATATATATATATATATATAGTCACTTGTATTATTACAAGTACCTATACATATAATTTTAAAATTATTAACCTACTATAAATCTATAGTGCTATTAATGTATCTTTTTTTTTGTATATATAAAATATTCCAAGTATCAATATTTATAATATGTATCTGATATTCTGATATATTGCTTTGTGATCAGTTATCACCGTATTGGTATAGTTTAATTTATATAATTCCGACTTAATTAAATACTTTTAGTACGTTTTTATACACAATTAATATACATTTAAAAAATAACATAATATCAACTATATTAAATAAGCTGACATCGATGTTTATAATGTTTATTTAGTTTATAAATATTACTGCAAGTATTGTTATTATTCCTTTTAAATTTATAATTATATTTTTATACCACTGTTTAGTCAGCAAAACAAGTGTCATTCACACATAACCTATATATACTTCCCAGTACAGCCCACATCGTTAGAATTGATTATATTTTTAAATATATTATCTGGTTTAAAAATATTTTTGTTTAAGTATCTGTAATAATCAAATCATGTTAAGTACTCGCAATAGAATTTGATATTATATATTTTGACCAATATGTTAACGTTTTAACTTCTAATATACTAATTATTAGTAGATAGGTCCAAACAAAAATGCAATACAATTTAATACAATTTCAGATTTTAATTAGTACCTATATGAACAAAAATGTGTTGAAATTCATTCTTTGATAAAAATAAAAAATCAATTATTCAAGTTATAATTTAATTGTTTTTAAAATAGCATATTATACTAATATACATTATTTGTAAGTAGGTATATTAAGACAGTTAGGTACCTAGATTTTTGTTTGGATGATTTAAACTAATTGAAATTATTATAAAAAAATATAAATGATATACCTATTGAATTTAATACTGAAAAAAATAAAATATTGATTCTTTTATTTAGATTTGTTAATTTTATAGTATGTTATAACATTTTACTTTATATAGTATACATTACACATAAATCGTAATAATATTTATTTTTAATTGTTTTAGTTAATATTTTATTCCATGGTCTGCGAATTGGCCAAATTTGTTTTTTAAATAAGTAAAATTTGATCAGTTAATTTTTAACTGATAAATTAAAAATAGTACATTATACCATTATCAACTTATAATAAATTTCAGTTCAATATATTTTTTAATTTTTATATATAATAATCGATAGGAAACAATACGTTATACTATTCATTTGATAATTGATTAACTATGTAGTAGACATAATATAATTGACACTTAATTTTTGTATCAGAATATAAAATTAAATCTGGATGTAAAATTTTAAAAATTGAATTAGTTTAGCTGTCCGGAGTATATAATTCAATCAGAAAAGGTCTATATTATATTTTTATCAAAGTGCACAGTCACCCGTATAAAATCCTCCGTTCGTGTCGAGCTTTTGTGCGTGGAACTTTTTTATATGTATAGAATTCCAAAAGTAATGTATTCGTGTTATCGGATATATATTATAATAATAAAAATAAAAAATGAACTTTAGGGCGAGATGGCCGACATCGATTACACTGCAAAATGGACAATGAAGGCATTACTTGCCTATTACTTTTCATTGCCTGCAGGTCATCCACATGGATTTCAAGTCACGCGAAATTCAGTAGAAGTTATATCGAGTGTGCATAAAAAAAAAAATAAAAACAACGTAAACATTGATAAAAAAAAAAAAAATGTATAAAACGTATGGTTTTTAGTGCTCCATCATCAATAAAGTTATGTTATAACAAGTAATGAAGTAAAATTTGAATTCAAACAATTCATAGGGAGTTAATTTGAAATTAACTATCATAACAATGAAAACAAACATTCCAGAGAACAGTTAACTGATGACAGAAGTCTTAAAAAAAAAGGTTTACTAGAAGAAAATAACTAAGAAATTATAAAACCATTATTGACCATCTTTATTAAATATTAAATTCCATATACATTCATTGGATTGCGTTAAATGTTATTGTATTCATAATTAAAAGAAAAATATTTTAAGATAATTATTAGATTCTGAGCTGACATACAAATGTACTGATTTTACAATAATATATGGTGAACTGACATGTGCTTATTTTTGCCTGAAAATTTATTTTCTATTTGAAAATTTAAGGATTTTGTTGAGCTTTACGACTTGTAGGGCTCAATTTCTTATATATTTTTTCTAGACTTGAGCATCCGTATTATAAAATGTATAATAATAATATTTAAGTTTTTTTTTAGGTATTATATTTCCCAGTTTATCTATACAGTACAAAGTGTCCACGATTAATTTTCAAACAATAGATGTTAATTTTTTTTATGGTAAAACCAACATATAAGCTACTTTTTCATTTTATATGTAAATTTTTTTTAACCCCCCCCCCCCAAAAAAAAAACACGGATACTCCACTGACG
>VUJU01006431.1:0-10357 GCA_009835225.1 Aphis craccivora
TTTTCCCACTTTTTTCTCGAAAAACTGTATATCTCTTTATGTAACATAAGACCGAGATGTAATGAATAAAATACAATTCAATAATTAAATTATCTTAAAACGTGTAGATTTAAAAAAAATAGATAAAATTATAATTCAATTTAATTGTCATTTTGGAACGGGCTGTATGGAATAGTTGCGTGGGCCACCGGTAATTAACCACTGATTTAAACGATTGCTTTTTCAGCTAGGTTACAGATATGAGATCATATACATCAATACGTATTACTATTAGGAATACTGTTTATAATGTTTTTACAAATATAATTATATCTATAAATACAAATCTTTAAATCAAGTAAATACTTATATAGTTATGTGAACACAATCGCTATGATTATTATTTATACAATTTCAGATTTCCAATTATGATTTATTTTATTACTATTTTTCACTATTTAATTCCAGACATATTATTTTTTTTACAAACACAGACGAATACCAATCTTTATGTTTACAATTTTTTGTGTTCAAATTAAAATAATACCTATGTATAGAATTGAACAATGAGAAATAATAAAATCAATCATTTTAGTTTGTATCAAATATTTCAACTAAAGTTTGAAGTAAAACGGAAAACGGTAGAAAGATAAATCAAATTTAACACAGGTAAAGTTGGATAATATAGGCGTACAGTTAAAATAAATAGATTTAATTACTATTCTATGTATTCGTCATTTAGTACGTTAATATTATAGCGAGACGGATGAATATTATAGATATTTGTTATCAATACAACGGCTCGAATTCTATTCAAGTATACAGTTGGTAAAACGTTGGCATAGTTTTATTGTAATGATTACACAAAACTTAATATAATATGTAGATGATTATATACCCGGTCAGATAATATTAGTGTGTACGTAGTATACGAATAATACCCATTTAAAAACAGTATCACTGTCGTATGCCTATAAATTATAATATTATAATACTTATATATATATTAATAAATTAGCATTAATCTAAAATAAAATACTTGTAGAAAATAAAGAAAAACTGTGTATAAAAAATTTGCTTGCTAGGTAAAACCACACACGAATTTCAAGTCTTCGGGTAGGAACATAAGAATAACCTAATGTTCGTAGGACCATGAAGTTTAAAATGAAATCGATTGTCGAGATAATATTATAATAATATATATACACGTGTACTGAGAAAACGTCAAATCCAGATCGTATAGAGTCGCCTTTTGGCTCATCCCCGAGGAGTTAACCTCGTGATGCATAAGACTTTAAAAAACTATTTTTGTACTACGCCTATGTGGGTATATTAAACATAAAGTATAATAGAATGCAAATTTCCGCAAGAATACCCACTATACCTATACAAGAACAGGCCCAGCTAAACCGTTTAAACACACTTAGGTAAACCTAAGTTCATGATGATCATGCATATATAGGTAAACTTTTTTTTCCATTAAATATATTAATATATGTTTATATCATAACAAAACGAAAATCAATACACTTGTAAGTACATTATATATTTCTTTATATAAAAAAGTTAGTTGTTTGTTTATAACAATTAACTAGATCAATATAGTAAACAAACCCCCCTCCTACTAGTTTGAGTTAGTTACGTTTTCGTACGAAATAGCGCCGAACAACACCGTCCAGTTCACAAAATTGCCAAATTGAATTCAACACGTAAAAAATTTAAATTTAAATTATTACTGTAGATAATGGACAATCGTTTTTGTGTTATCAATGTTATCATAATAATAGGACTAATGACGAAAACAAAAACAATTAATTACTACATTATGGTTAAGAAACTAATTCAACTGGTAATAACTAAAATTAAAAGTACAGTTAATATCTGTGGAGAGCATGACGTTATATTTTCTAAAAATTAATATGGTAGATACTAGATCAGTAGATACAGATTTAAAAATACCTTTATGACAATAACAAAATTCATCTGTAATTTGTTTCTACATACGTTATAGTGCGTTATACCATTTATTATAAAAATATTTTCAAAATTATTTTTGTATTAATCTGAAATTTATTTTAATCATTGTAGTATTTACATGTTCACGAAATAATAGTATAATAGTATATGGCAATAACGACCTATGTCATGGCACACGTGAAATAATAGAAATAAATTAAGAGAATTATTACATAATTTCAAAGAATATAATATTATAATTATATACCAGTAAACAGCAGACAGTAGGAGCATCTAATTTAGAAATTATTCATTCTGAAAGTAAACTGTTAACGGGCAAATAACCATTAAAATAATAAGTAATAATTATCAATAATCGTCACTTGCAGATATTACACAACGATGTTATTTTTATCCTTTTTAGATCTAAAACACTACTGTCATAATACAAAAAAATACGGGCTGAACTGATGAACATATCGTTTCAACCATCTCTATTTTCAACAATTTTACAATTTTACTAGATATTTATTGGTATTTAAACTCAAGGACATTTACATTATTTACAAGTTCAAAGTGTCATTTGTTAAATGTATAACAAAACAATTAATATTTATTATTTTTTAATACACCATACAATGTGTTAACATCATGGAGTCTCCTTTCCTCGTTGTCATTTGATAGACACAACTATGTTAAATTTTATACTTTTACTTGTCTACAAAATTTATTATTTATAAAGGTAATAATATTTATGAATGGACGCCATCTGTCTTCAAATATTGTTTAAATATATACTTCACTACTTCAGACCCTTGGATTTTGATTGTAATATAGTCATATACCTCGGATATATATTATGTTCATATTTTATAACACAGGTTTACCTACTAAATTAATCTTTCTGTGGTTCAATCGTTATAAGCTGTTTCAAACATTGTTTTATTTTGCCAAAAAAATTGAATTATCTGATCGGTTTTATATTTTATTTTTGTACAATATAATAACCATACCGATATATGCTAATGCACATGCTAGTTACCTAAGTTATGTATTATTTTTCTCCATTTATCGATCATACCTCATAAAAATGTCCATAAATCCCTTTAAAATACACTACTCGTAATTTATGATATATATATTTTATAATAATATAATTCGATTAATTTGATGCATTTCTTTTTAAAATACCTATATCTAACTTAGATGGGTGTTTAAAAACAAAGAATAATAGTAAACGAAAAGGGTGGCAAATAAATTATTACGAAGATACCAAAATAAACCACCTCAATGAATATTCGTTTAATATGATCGATTTACGTTAACAATATATTTACATCGCAAACATTTTTGATGACATTTTCACAATATTTATCTAGCTTGTGTGTGTGTGTGTGTGTGTGTACTGTATATATATATGACTTTAATATTTTTCGATATTTTTTTCATCTTGTCTGGTCAATGTGTTTCGAAATACGCGCGTTTACCATTTACATTACAAGAAAGTTATTAATGCTGCAGTTAACGTAGAATTTTGTCGATATTATTCAAAAAATACAATAAATATTATACTGTTAAAAAGAAAAGAGAATTCCCATCCTTACTAAATGTGTGATTACTGTGATTGTGATAAACATGCACACTATGCCTGTTTATTTTGAAAAGTAAAATTATGAAGAATTTAACACACGCGCGCATGTCGTATAACAATAATATTATAATAATGTGTAGAGTAGATATATAGTAAACATAGTGGTTGTAATATTTACTCATGAAAAAAAAATGTATTCATTAGAATAATGACTAAGTATTATATCTTAATTATAATTTAAATCAGTGCTTAACTCTCGTTATAATATGTTTATCGCACATATATATAAATTCTTCTTATACTTTTTTATGGGAATTCAAGGCTCTCGGATATCTGATATACACACACGTGTGCTGATTTAACAATATCATAAATTTATAATATATTGTTTGTCCAACACTCCAACATTGATTATTCATTAATATATTAATATAATGTTCAATGTTGCAATGATTTTTTTTTATGAAGTCTTATATTTTAATATTGCAATGTAAATATAATATAAATACATCGACCAAAATGAAATTTTATCGTCAAATTTATTACTAATAAATATAACATATATACATTCCCTCGTGATCTGTTTATTTTATGTTAAACAAGTGTAATTTAAATATATGCACTTAATTTATTATGGATGATATATAGTCAATTTCATTAATAAATATACTTTATGTACAGAACATGTCATGATGTGAAAAGTGAATTATTAGGAATATTTATATGATGTGGTATACCTATAGGTACAACTATAATCTATTATGGTCTATAAAATAATATAGTACTCGTATATCTTGAAGATATAAAAATGTCATTCCGGAAGTTTAAGTAGAAAAAACGATAGATGGAACGAGGAAGGAAATAATAACTCAGTTTTCGTAATACAAAAAATACATTATTAAGAAATCGTTAAAAAAAATACCTGCGTAATCTCTTTACATGCGTTATTTTTGGTTATTATTTTTCATTGTTGTCACAATTTCACTGCATTGTTCTTGATCCTTGTTCGTATTTCTGGATCGATTCATACACATAATTATTATAATTGGAAATCTGCATATTATTATTAAACGCGATATCGATGGATATAAATAATGTCGCGAGTAGGTGTATAATAATATATTGTGTGTGCAGCTAATTATGAGTATGACACGAGCTTACAGGTGCTGAACCACAGACATCGTAACTACTAGGTATAAGCTATAATAATTATACGAAATACATTAAATTTCGCTGACTTCCAATAAAATATGGTATTAAACCTACGCGACGGAGCTCAAAACATTGGTCTTGTAAACGTCGTTATGTCGACCATCGCTATGTCGTTATCCAGTTATATGCACTCTACCTACATTGTACTATATATATGTGCAATAATGGCCGCGATATTCCACGACGTACGGCGGAGTAGCCAGGAGAAGGGTATTTTGGGGTTATACCTTCCCCTCATCGGCCGTATTTATGTAAAAATATAGTGAATATATAAAAAATACGATGTAATATTGCATGATTCTTTATATTACAATTATTTACTAGGTATAATATTATGACTGATTACTACAACGGAACGTGTGTGAACTCCCTCTCAACCCTTCGCTATAAGTTTTACCTATTTAAATCGAAGACATCCATTTGAAAAAAATTCTAGCAGCGCACTTGCCTCGGTGACGAGATCAAGTCATTGATTCATAATAATAAATTATTGTTTAATGTTTATTATTATGATCTTGTTGTTTTTATGCGAACAATTTTATCGGACATTGATTGATATTATATAACGTTATAATATTGTATTGAAGAAATAAATTGATATTACGTTTCCAAAATTCAATACACTGTCGCAACCGTGACCCCGTACCGCGGCGGTACTAATATAACGATATCGTCGTTGACATTGGGCGCACTGCATAATAATTCGGACACTTCTAAGATTTTGCAATAATTATTGTTTCAATACGTCTACGTGACGAAACCGTTTCGGAGAAATTAAATTTTAGATTTTTATTGATTTATTGGTCAATTCGACGTGTACTCTGCAGGTCCTTGACTTACAATCTGACACATACATATATTATGCGCTATGATAAGTAATAACTGCCAAAACGATTCATTAACGTCGTTACGTATGTGCAGCATATGTATATATTGTGTTGAGAAATCGTTGAACTCGTATTATATCATGCTCGAGATAAAAAAAATAAAATTATAGTCGATTCTTATATGGTAGGTAATCTGGAAAATTCTTTGTTTATCGAAAATAAATACGTTTTACCAGACAATATTAAACACCTATGCTGCAGTGATTTTAAATTATTTTTAAATCTAAAAAAATCACGCACAATAAATGTATGTATAATGTATATACAGTATATATTATATACCTAACACTATTATAGCATCAAATTAACCGTGTGGTCTTAAAACCATGTTTTAAAATGGTATATTATACACGCGTGCTGCTGTTCCGACAAAAATCGCAGCTGGATAACTGTCCGAAATGTACAAGAATTCAATTTGTTTCTTTTTATGATTTCCGAGAATATTTCTCAGCTTGCTCGCAAGTCTGACATTTTACATATTCGATTTTTTTACGGTCTACCAAACATTTATGTACTGGATTTATTTGTTATTAATGCGTGTACAAAACCTAAAATATTGCTTGATACGTAAATGAAACAAATTTAAAAAATAATAAGCTAGCTAAATGCAAGAAAAATATCGTTGAACATGTCACAATAGACAAATTTAAAAGTAATATATTATTACCTATATTATATATAAAATATAAAAATTGTTATAACTGATAAAATTATAGATAGCATACAAAGATATTATAAAATCGTATTTTTAAGTAAGTATACCTATAATATATAATATTATTCTGTATACGTTTTTGACAATAAATGAATAAACACCACAACTGATAACAGAATAATAATCAAGATTTAAAAATCTAAATTAGTTTAAACTTTTAGGTGACTAGGTGAGTTATTGTTAGTTAAGTTCCTATAAGATGCAAACATTAGAAACACACATTCTATTTAAACAAAAATAGATTTCCATCCCACTTTATGAATCAGACTTAGAACTGACAGTTTAATGTTAATACTTTTTTGAACAACTATTAGTTAAACTAGTTTGAAATAAAAGATGTTTTAAACTTTGAAGGGTATACGTGGGCAATGGGCATTACATTTATATTTTTTTATCGGGGAAGTGGATATTAGTATAAAAAATAGTTACGGGTACAACACGTTTGGGCACAAACTCATAATATAGGTGTACTTGAGCACTATTTTTGCTGGTGTAATGCGTTCGATATCTATATAGTCCATAATAAATATATAAGTAGTTTTTTTATGTTTGTAAAGTATAAAACTAAAAAAAAAATGAAAATCAATATTTTTTTAGATATTATACATGACTATAAAGTATAAACACAGCTGTACACAAAAATGAACTAAAAAAAAAAAATAAATTGTAAAAAAAGATATCAAGTTGGTAATTCCTCTGATGTATAGTACGAGTCGGGTGTAGGTACTTTGTAATTGGGTAGGTCACTGTAATGGATATTGTGTGATTTGAATTAAATTTAAAACATTACATAAAAAAAAAATCTTGAGCGGATACACCTATATTATTATATAAATATATCGCTATTAATTATTATTATAGTTATTAATTTTACTATTTATAATAATACACGTGGTGTAAATTATAATAGACAATAATATAAAACTAAACTAAATGTTTTGAAAATATTAATGTGTGTATAAAATATAATAATGTATTATAAGCACGTAAAAGTTTTAAGTTACCACGAAAACTTTTTTTCGAATGAAAACAAAATAACTAAAATTGTTATTCTTTGTTTAAATATTGAATTTTTACCAAATTTGAGCTGTTTATTTTAGTATTAAGCAGTTATGGATATGAGACACCTTATGGCTTATATTAAATTAGGAATTAAGTCTTAGCTATAGAATTTGAACAATTTATACATTTTAAACTATAAAATAATTTAAACATCTTTGTGATTTTGATTAATTTTGCCAAAATTTAAACTTTTTCAAATGCTCATAAAAAAATCTTGTGAAATGTTGAAAATTTTACATTTATTGGTTTTAAGTTAAACTAAATAAACAAAATTAATTTTATCAAAATCTAGTAATACGTTATAATTATTGTATTTTCTGATTATTTTGAAAAGTATTATAAACTTAAAATGTTAACCACTCAAAAGTATTAACTACATTCGTGTTAAAAATTGTGTCTCTGTAAAATTTTTTTTTGAACCTAACAATTTTGAAAAATATTATGGACTTGAGAACATGATAAAAACGTAAGCGTATCTAGCAAATTTTGTTTATTAATCTTTTAGTTGATAGGTTTCAGTATTAACAACTAAGTGTCTGTACAGTGTGAAGTCTTGAGATATGAATAATGAATACCCGAAAAAAACTTCAACAACATCACTGCAGGTATAAATATATAGATAGTTGAATTTACATAATAAATATGTGGGTGGTTTTAACTGTTATATTGTGTTTGACATTATGTGAACTATTAATGCATATCCCATCTTTTGGGGTGTCGTGATCTATTTATATCCCTAGCGATCCCTCTACATTTACGAGGTATATAGAGTGTCACTACTCACTATACACTAGTATATTATACGACAAATCACGACAAAGTGTTTATCTCTGCACCTTATAATAGTTGTATCGACAGAGAATTATGAAATTAAATTTTAATTTTATTGAACACTGCAATACTATATTGAATTTTTAAGACCCGAGAGACATGAATGCATAACTATAATCGTTAATTAATTACGCGTCATTTTATTGCATTACTAAACCAATGTTACAATTATTATATATTGTGTTGGTGCAGCACAGTGGCCAACACTCGTCTATATAGCTACCGCATACACAAACAGTTTTTGTTTTCAATAATTGACTAGGTAGGCAAAAATATAATACACGTATGTACGTATTTGGCAATACCTAGTATCATATATTTGCGATTTCATTCGTTTCTTGCAGCGATATTATAATATAATAATCCATATTTGTCCAGTAGTCCTCAACAATAATCTATGTATTATCATATTATATTACTTAGGCATTGTTTTGTCGTGTTAATTTTGTTATCGCTTATACGTTCGTTACACATGTTATATAATAATATAGCGGTAGGTAACTTTTTTTGCCGATATTAAATTTACACTCGCCCGCACGGTGTGATTATTTCAAGAAATTGCGCGGTCGATCAACAGCAGCTGGAGACTAAACATAATTCACAGCGGCAAGTCGAAATCACGAACAAAACACACAACAATAAAATAACGCACGCTGTAACTCTGCAAGACTGCAGTTACGAATTATGATGATATGATTATGCTCGCTGAGAACTGCTTAACGGGTACTGCCTATCGTAGGTACGGCATGCGTACTGAATATTATAATATATACCTACCAAATAAAATAAATTTAAAGAAATGTTTTTTTTTCAAATTCTGCTTTTATATTCCACTGTAGTCGTTTTTTTTTTTTTTTTAATATATAATATTATATGTTATTTATACAGTATACTATAAATACGACTACATACATATATGGATAAAGTCGTCGCATTCGGAAATACAAAATCCAATTATTCTATTCGAGCTGATATCGCGTACATAATATGTACTACATATTATTATTTAATCACTTTTCTTACCTTTTTTTTTGAAACCACCCTAATATAAAAGTTTTTATGTTTGAACACCGAAAATTCAAAAACTAGAGGGTTGATTTCAATGAAAGTTATAAAAGTTAAATAAAAGAAAATAATATTTATAGGTAATTTATTGTTTGTCATTCTAATATACAATAAAATATCCTTTTTTTTAACTTGTAAACTTAAAAAATACTCTACCAATTTTGATGAATGTTTCTAAATTATTTTTAAAGATATCAGGAAAGTTTAAAGTAAAGTTTGAACCACTTTCGAAAATATACCAAGTACAAATTTGACATAGCCGAATTTTTATCTCCGTCGAATTGATTCATAAATTGATGCTTATATTTTCTGGATACACTAGGTACACTATAACTGATATAGCGCTGTACGTATTTTATGTTATTTCATTTTTATCCTCAGTAAAGTACTGATATACAGCTAGCAGTATAATATATATAATACGAACGCCACATTTAATGGCCTTTTTCCGTTAACATGCAGTATGCTTTTGTCTTCTTGATAATATTATACATTTTAATTTACTGACCTTAAATCAGTTTTTATATCCAAATTATTGGTTATCGTGCCAAAAAACCGACATCTAATTTAACAGATTTTAATGCAATAGACATGCTAATAAATTTTCACGAAACACAAGGACCTTATAGTATTCAATTTCGGGTCTATTTTTGTATAGAAGGTATACCTACTATGTGTATTATGTTATAATATATATTTCAATAAAAAAAAATTTTAATGCGTTAATAATACAATATTTTTAAAATAAATGTGACGTTCAGTAAATAAAAAATAAAAAAAAGCGGGCAAGTGGGTACCGCTCTGCTGTACATTAGGTGCCGTGTGGATCACTATAATATATTGTAGGACGGTTAAATTTGAATCCAATGATAATTATCATTGTATACGAAAAACGATTCTGAGCGAAGATGATTTGTCAGCCTAGGATATAATTTTCAGTGGTTGGTAAAATAGGTGGTTTATGTTTTAATGGCCTGAATACGTCAAAATTTAAGTTATTTTATAATTATTGTAAGCTAAACTTATGAAAAACCTTGTATTATATTTTCAACTCTTAGA
>VUJU01006432.1:0-10353 GCA_009835225.1 Aphis craccivora
TTTATAGGTACGTGACGTGTGGTGTGCGTATCGTATTATATTCAGATTTAAGGTGTATAATAATTGTGACGTACACCTATAATACTACCTGTCAAAGAGGCGTCGCACTATACTGCAGACGACCGTATTTAGTCTTCGTCGGACGAGCTCCGCACAATGGTCGCGGATATATATATACATTATTACAATATTATACTGCGTGCGAGCATTATATTTATATGTATTAAATAATATAATATAACGACAACAATTACGATAGGATACGTATAGGTATATATACATAATATAATATTTTACACGACCGAATATCGTCTGCCACGTACATTAATGGTCTGAATATACATATATATATATTATACTATGGAAAAATATCTACTCAGACACTTTACTTATATATAAGTATATATATATATGCGTACAATAATAATAATATAATACCGCAGCAGTAATATCATATTTACGCCGTCGTCGACGTCGAACAACGGGTCCGGCGCGGTCGTGTTGCAGTGTATACTGTATATATATATATATCTATATATTATATAATAATAATATACGCCACGAAATCCCCCGGAATCATTAATTTGCATCAGTGTCCCCGCGGACGACGACGCGGTCCCCGCTCGCCGGTGACGTCGGCGGGACATCGCCTTTTATAATAATTACACGGCTATTTATTACGCTTTGTAAATACAACGCGGACGGATATCATTATAATACGACGTCATCGCCGCCGCCCTTCGAAAGGCGAGACACAATGACGTTTTTTGACACGGAAAATAAAAAAAATAAGACAGATACGTCTATATATATTATATGGACGTGATAATAGTAGAATATTATCATATTGTATATGTGAATAGAATACACACACCGCCGCCGCCGCCATTAGGTATACATATCAATTGATACGGACGCGCAAGACTCTGAGCGGCCGTCTTATTTAATGAAAATTAATTTCCCGTGTGTGTTATGATATTGTAATAACGTAATGCGTAGGTAACACTATATTGTGTATAAAAGTCGTGTGCCTACACTATGCCTATAATACGGCTGTATGTTATATTATGATTGTGTCTGTCTCCATCGCCGTCACGACCACAAAGGTCGATGATATTTTTTTCCCCCATACGCCGTCTCTAAGATTTCTAAAAAAGTACATAATATTCTTTCTTTTCCGTATAATCTAAATAATAGGCATATTATCATGCGTGTGACGGCACCGTCAGAGAGGTGTCTCGTCCAAACAGAATTTCGTCGAGCGAGAAACACTAGCAATTTGAACGAGCCTGATATTGTATCCGCGATATTAAGTAGGAACATAAATATGATAATATATGTTGCTATATACAGACGTCAATGGAAAATTATATTTTGGACGCTCTTCGTTAGTGATCAGACATCGATACGAGTTGCTTTCTACAGTGCATTTAGTGTCACGAAGTAGGTAACACTAATTTGTTATACAGCGGCATTGGCAATTCCTGTAAAATCGCCACATCGTATCGTCAAACATTTTACCGAACCTAAACAACGCAATGTCAAATAATTATTGTAAAACGATTTAACAGACGAGATAAGTGTCCCGAACACCGTCCCGTCCGTATAACATCCTTTACATCTATATTTATTGGTGGTAGTCTAAAACAAATATGCATCATCAGCCGCTGCTGACGCGTGTAAGTACCTATACAGACACAATAATAATACGCATACACATTTTATAATTATAGTATCGAATCAAGATCGGGTTTCGCATTCCGTGCCAATATAATATGAATTGATGCTATTATTTTATATCGGCTTGTGGTTGAAATGCTGAATCCTGTCTCGTGTATACGTCGAATACTCATTGAGTTATATTAACGCATATGCGTCACGCGTGTAAAATTATCCGCCTTGTGCATATAATAAGGGTTGTAATTTTAAGTGCAAATCTTTTAATCGAGTGCGTATTAATTTATAATATTAATATTATGGTGTATAATATGCGGCACGGGCAGGTAATCGTTGAGTTGAGCTCTATCCCTGCAAGTGCATAACCATCCAGTGGTACAACTTCTTTATTAAAATATTACAAAAACAATATGAACACAACAATATTCAACAGGATTCGCGTCCGAGTATAGCTGAGGACCAGGTCTAAACCGGTAGCTGCTGCACCAGTGCTGGTTCTGTATAGGACGACAGTCTCTCTCTCTGCCGCTGATGGTATATCTCTCTCTATTTCTCAATATAATATATATATAGAAAGTAATTCAAGTATACATCGAGAAACAATGTTTTTTTTTTTTTAATTATGGTTTTGTATTACGGGGAGCAGCCAGTTCGAAATCATATCGTGTTTTATGACTATGCTGATTTTGCAATTTTACAAAAAAATAAAGGAAGAAAGACATTGCGTTAATCGATGGCGGTCGGTCAAATATTCATTAAATATTTAGTATTATTATTATTATTATTTTTTCAAGTATTTTTATAATAGGTTCCTATATTAAATTGGGACATGAAAAAAAAAAATAAAAATATTTTCAATTTATAAAACAATGATATCAACTCAATAAATTCCAATATTCTGCTGTTTAAAATTAAATAGGTACAAATATTTACATATACTTAAATATTTGATTAATGATAAGTAGAATACTAATTTTATGTGGTACTGGTACTGACCTCTATTGAAAGGAAACTTTTGATGAGGAATTATCAAATAATTTCGAGTACACCTTTTTTTTTTTTTTTTTTTTGTCACAAACGTACAAATTCTACAAATGGTCAATGACATACATATAATATATAATGGATATTATGCAGAGTGAGATTGTATTATTTATTATATAAAAGTCACGCGTTGCTGTTATATATTTATAATGGCTATTAAATACCTACGTCAAATTCGTCACGTGGTCAGCATACATTGCTCGTCGGACGCTATATGTATAATTTATTGAGTGAAAAATAAATAATGTGTCAAAAACATATAACTCATAATTAATTTTAATATTTTGACACTTTTTAATACGATCATAAATTAAACCTCAGATGAAGTGCAATATTCCTATCATTATATTATTATGTGTATTTTTTACAAAAATTGATTTATAATAAATTTGTTCAAATTCTTTAGAGTAGGTATATATATATATAGTATATATTGTATAAATTATGTTTAAATTACGTACAATATTAAATACATTCTGTGTAGGTACAAATGATTTTTTGTATACAATATAAATTATATAAATGTTACGTAAAGCTCGACGGCTTGCTGAACCCATTTGGTGTCATAAGTGCATATAGGTACCTAGCTGTATATTAATAATTGATAATTTTTCGAATGTTCGTACCTAAATCCATGCATTGACTATTTTGAGTTTTCTTAGAATATTAAGTCTCATGAATAGGTTTATATATTATATTAGCACAATACTGCTAAGAGATGCAAGCGTCAAGTATGCGTGGCGATCGCTAAAATGTTTTAAAGAAGTAATTTCGATCAAAACTACGTCTTTCCGGTGGATATTTCTGCAGCGTGTGTACCTGCGCGTAGTGTATAATTAATATAACAGCTTAAAACTTTTGTTTTTAATTACAAGCAAACAAATTAGTTACGAAAAAGAGTTTTCGTTGTTCTATTGTTTGCGGCTCACTTTTTCGATTTACCTATACATATTAAATATGCTAATCGTACCCGATCGAGAGACCTCGTATAATACGTGCACTTCACAATGCACACCGCAACAATGTATTTTTAGATAAAAAATGACTGATCATTTAAATATATGTAAATCGTCGTGTAACTACGCTATAATATAAGTACGGTCGGCTTGTTTAAACATATTATATACGCCTAATAAACCGAACGGATAGGACTGAGTATAATATTATACATGTGTATAGCGAACCGATACGTAGTATAGGTACCTATAATAGATATGGTTGTTATATCATGTGATGTGTTAAATGAACCGATCGATTCGTGTTAACATATAATTCTATACGCGACGTGTCTTATATATAAAAAAAAAACGAATAACGACGATCCATTTATAATATCATAATATACGACGTTATACACGCGTAATGCGACGCGTAAATAAGTCGTTCGTGTAAAAAATTCGATAAAAAAAAAAAAAAAAAACGATGGAAAAAAACTCAAAGCTCGAGTATAATAACATTAAATATATACGTACGCGTCGATTGGTCCGAGCGATAATCGACTCTCTTAAATTATCATCATCGTATAGGTGCAGATATATTATACGTACCATTATTATTATTATTATATTTTACGTACGGCGGCAATCGCACACGACAATATATTAATATTATAATTTATAATATATTATTATTAAAATATTGTTATTATCGTGAGGTTGATGCTGTATATTATAATCGGTTCGAAATCCAATAGCTACTTATCAACCGATGTGTGTGTGTTCGTGTGTACCAGCGAGGCGTATATATTATTTGTATACAATAATAATATATAATATTATTATATATGGGCATAATGCGCGGACCGATAACCGGGCAATGCATCAAAGCGGCAGTGACACGGCGGCGGAGAGACGACGTAGTTCGACGTGTCCGACAACGGAAAACAACAATTTTTTTTTTTTTTTTATTCCTTCGTTTTTTATTTTTACTCATTTTTCCTTTCCAGCGCAGACCACGTCGAATAAATTATAATCGGGCCCCGGTAAAAAGTTCTCTCGGTGAGTTATTTATCGACCCGGCGTGTCCGAACGGGCGCGCGCGCGAGCACTGGACGTATATTAAAATATGACTGTGCCCGCCGCCGCCACCGCCGTATTGTCTTTGGTATATAATATTATATATGTATATATATGCACACACACACACGTGTATTATTATGTATTCATATTCGTTTTTATTTTATACTTACAGATTGAACGATATCGAGAAATTGTGGTTTTCGGTATATTCGGCCCAGCATGCGGCCAGGTGCGATAATCACTGTTTGGAAAGAGAGGCCCGTGCGACGGACGGACGCTAGATGAAGGGGACGTGAAAGGGGAATAAAAAGATTAAAAAAAAAAAATAAAAATAAAAGTATTTTTCGAAAAATAAAAATAACCGTCGCCCACCCAACATGCGCGCGTTCGGCAGCGGCGGCGGCTATATGGGATGTATAGGTATTACGCGCGGCATAAATCAATTTCGTCTCTAAGATTTATGCGGTCTCGCTGAGAAAAATAAAAAATGAAAAAAAAAAATAAGTAAATAAAAAAATGTCGATGTCGAACATATTTTATTATACGACCAGATTCTCACTGTTGTAGGTACGTGCGCCATGTGCGCCATAACACGCTGCACAGTATGCCCGCACGTCCGTACTGCATTTAGGGCTACCGATCTCGTTGCACTGGAAATTTGTTGCACAGGATACCTTTATTATATTCTATACATGATAATATGGTATCATTGGTATTATGGTACATTAAATTTGTATGATAAGGTAACTAATAGTTGTTAGAATATGTCGTCATATTATTACAGCTGCGATACACGAGGCGGTGTTATGTGTCGACAAATTTGTAAGTCGTCGTCGTTCGTACTTCGTTTGGTGTACTTTTCGGTTCGTCTTGGATTTTATATCACGGATACGACGCATCCAATACGTATATTATAGCGATAAATAAATTATCGTGAGTTAAGTCGCACTTAAGTGTTATGTATACTTATATGATATAATATGAATGTTTTTGTTGATCACAGTTTTGTTTTAACGAGAACTGTAAAAAACAAACTAAATATTCCATTAAAATTTGCTAAGAAAAACTTTAAAAACTTAAAGGAAACTTCGGAGGTGACTCAAAATCGATCAATAAAACTATTTGTAAATAGTCTTTTCTACATCTTTCATAGAGTATATAACTACTTTACACGCGGGTGATTGTGATTTTAAAAACAAAATACTTTATAAAAACGTTGACTTTACAAGTTTGCGATACGTAATAACTTTTGTAGTCTTCAAAAAATACTAGGTATATTTTATTTTATCACAAGTTAAATATCTCATCAGTTATACGCTATATTATAGGAACGGTGTGTAAGAAAGGTGGTTACGATTCCAAAAAAAAAAAAATATTAAAAAAATATTTTTTTTTACATTATTTGTAGGAGGTATTCTATATGTATTGCATTACACGTATATTGTTTAACGTGACTGATAAATCTTGTCGATGTATTAAATATGGGCACCGCGGTCGACTCGAAGGTATATTGACCGCGGGGGGTTATACCTAAGGTTCGTTTGCAGGAATCGAATCGAATCGAATCGAATTATATAATGTAGGAATTATATTTAAGAATAATAGCAGTGAATTAGAAGTAAAAAACGTATAAACAAGTATTTCATATACCGGCCGAACATCAAAACCACTTGAACTACCTTCGATGCAATGTAAGGACAATGCACAGTTACAATATCATATTTGGTGTATATTTTACACAAATCAATAATAAAATACAATTGTTCGAAAACTGTTCGAGATACTCGGGTTACCTGTTTCTCGGAAAACGAATTTGATGTATAAAAAATTGGACATTTATCTTTGCAGCCGACGACCAATCTTTTATATTGTATAGAAATATTTTGACATTTTTTTACATAACATAAAACCGCACAGCCTTTTGAGTTATGTCATATAATAATATATAGAGTGCTTTAATTTCAGATTTTTGGAATTGTTAAATGCCTATATAGTAGTTTAGAATATAGCATAATATAGCAGGTTAAGATTTTATTTTCATGCCTGTTAGTTTTTCTTATGCAATTCATTACTATAATTAATGGTGTTTTGATACAAATTTCTTTTGTTTTTTAAAGGAAAACTGTTTTTTTTTTAAATAATTATGTAAAGACATATTGATAATAGGTATACATAATGTTATTTATTAATTATAAAATATGTATTTGAATTGTATGGTTTGTAAAAAATGTCTGAAAATCATAATTTCCTATAAGACCTATTAGTTATTACCTATATATATATATTTCAATTATTTTTTTTTGAAATCATTAGTGTTGTTAATAAATGCACGGAAAATCGGTACCTATAAAATTATATCGAATAATTTTATATTTGTTCTGTGATTGTCGCGTGTAGTTATTTAGCAAAAAAATCGAATGAATTGGTTTCTCCTGAAACGTGTTTTATGTATGCATTATAATACATGCATTAAATAACTAAATTGCGTTTATAGGAATTCGCGACGTATGTAATATACTGCGTACACGTATGATATTTTCAAGAATACCGGAGCCCCGCAGGTACCTACTTATATATATCCGATAATATTATGACGTCGAATGCATAATAATATATTTAAAATTATTATGAAACGATATCGAAACAATATTTATTCTGCAGAAGAGATCGTCAGCCGAGATAAAGATTGTAGATTATAATGTTGTAAACACAGTGATTATATATTATAATGTACGTACAAATAGGTATATCTATAAGGAGAAAAAAAAAATAAAACATTTATTAACGCGACAGACCGCGAAACAAATCAAGACCAGTTACACAGCTCGTTGTCGCGTGTAGGTGAGTTTTGAAGGTATTTTTTTTTTATTATTCCTCCACGAAATATTATATACGGCACACACAAATTATCGCGTTTTTTGGTTTAACGTACTGATGACTATAATATGTAAATATATATACATACACATACCTACTGTGGTAGACGTTCGCCAGGATGAAATTAATATTATTACAATATAATATAGTGTATATAAAATATCTATCGTCGTGACCATCGATATCGCACACCGGTGTGAGCAGATATATATATATATATATATATAGGTATTGTGTATATTATACGATTGCGTGTGTGCATAATTATTTAACGCCCATCGCGTATAAAAATTGCATAAAAATTAAATACGAACATTAATTTTTTAATGTAATGCATACACGGTTCGTGCGACGCAAAAGAATGGCATTTAACCCTGAGTGATGTTATAATTTTACACGCATATTCTATTGATAGATACTTTATGACATTTCGTGAGTTTAAAAGAAAAAAAATGGTATGATATTATATTAAAATTACGAAATTTCGACAAAAAGAATAACGTTTTTAATGTGTGGTGTCGTTTATAATGCATGTCGTTAGTGTGAATCCGGTTAAAGATCGCGTATTCGTTATTATGAAAGACGTATTCAGACCGAAAAAAAAGTCATGCGATTGCCAAAATCATATCAAACACGTGCGATATTTTTCATGAAATATTATAAGTATCTAAAAAAACGGTAAACTCTTGGCAATTCTGTGTTTGCAGTGTTTGCACGTAATAATTAAACTACGAAGACGGTGACGTTTGTCACAGCAACAGCTAGAGTTTAAAAATATACGCTATGTGCAAGGATCAATAAACATTATTTTTGCGGTAGTCGTTTAAACGGTTGGCAGAAAAAAGTCAATGTTATGTAGAGTAATTTTATCAAAACCACAAACAATTTTTTTTCTTTATAGTGTAAAGACCATTACTTGAATTCGTATAGCTATATTGTAATTTTTCAAAACGTAAAAATCATATTTATAGATTTTATGATTGTAGTCGACATTTTAGCGTCGGTAACTCGAATCTCAAGGGCGTAGAAAATTATTAAGTTTAATGGCCTAAAATAGGAAATGCACTAGAAAAAAATGCATTAGGGTCCTAAAAAATGTAAATGATTATATTTTTTGAAATGCATTGAAAACTATAATCATAGGTTAGAAAGTTTACTCTGTATGGTGAGTAACTATTCCGAGGATCAATCACAATATATCCTGCTATTAATTATTCCATATTGAATATTTTGATGTTCTCCAAACTCTTATACGACGCAATCGCAGTCGCATTGAGTCACGACGCAGATTCAAAAATGCGGTGAACCCCCACGTCCCGTCCTATACATGTTTTTTGAGATTCTAAAGATTGCAATAAGAAGTCACGGGCTAATGGTTGCATACTCAATGAACACTTCGTGGAAGTATGGTTTTAGACGTGCTCGCTCACGACAATAATATAATATTATATGTTCGACTTCACTCGCCTGGTATGTCAGTTTGTCCTGTCTGTGTGTGGGTGCGTACAGAGGTTTCACGTGGTAAATAACGAACGGAGATTGGGATAACATGCTCGAGTGTGTATAGTCGCACGGAGACGGAGTACGCCCGTGGGTAGGACTAGAGGGTGAAAGAAAAAGGAGAATGCGGGTAGTGCGTAGGAGGACGGCGTGTTCGGAACAGCGATGCGTACATATATAATATCATAATGTGTGTGCGTGTGTTTGTGTGCAGAAACATCGGAAAAGTTTCGTTGTGACAGGTTTTCGGATAAGCGGAAGATTTTTGTACGAGCGTTATTATTTTCTATATTATAATAATGTAATTTCGAGTACAATATATAATATGACGTACATGCATAACGAGCCGCGAAGACGGGGCGATGGGTTGTGGAGCGGGAGAGAGCGGTCCAAGAGAGAAAGTCTATATATAAAATAATTAAAAGCTCGCGCCCTCTCGACACTCTCGTGTGACGGCGTGCGGAGGGTGGTGGTGATGTCGGTGGTGATTGGGGATGGGGGGGGGGTGTTCCTCGCCGTTCTCGCGTTTTCAAAAGAGTTTTGTATACGCTCGCGATCGTTTGTTATCAATCATTCGAAAAAACGGTCGGCGGCGTGGAGGTTGGTTATAATACACACACGTAGTTGTATATACGGTTCGCACGCGCAAGATCCCGCACGCGTTACGCAATATTATACCGAGCGTAGACTGTCAAAAACAACTAGCGATGACGGCGTAAACGTGTTCGATCAAAAACCCTTATAAGTTTTACGAGGAACCGAAGATGAAAAAACGCGGTCGCTCCGAGCTGCAGGTACCTACCCTTGCCGCAGATGCCCGTGAAAGAATATAACGTTTACGTATATAATATACCAATACCTACACGACGCGATGGAAGCTGACGGAATCCGTCGAGACGGATATAACGCGAGCGAACTTTGTGATCCGTCCCGCCTATATGTAGGTACACCGTATATACTTATAATAATAATAATACGACCGTATCGGTTAATATACGTTCATCGAACACGCGCGAGTTACGACCCTCGCCGGGCGTATTCGAGTAATTTTCTTTTTTTTTTTCCCCCGACGGTGCGATATTAAATATCGCGTATACGGCGACCAGCTCGAAGATCGACGAGGAGAAGCTGCAGTTATTAAATGCGTTTATATTGTATTATTATTTTATAGTCTGCCACGACGGCGTGTGACCGGACGACGGCACCGAGTGCGAACAGTTTTTTTTGCTTTAACTCG
>VUJU01006433.1:0-10348 GCA_009835225.1 Aphis craccivora
TTAAAGCAATTTTAACTTGAATGTAAATAACTTTAAAAATTCATAGCAATCAAAGTCAATGTGACTTATCCATACTTATTTAGAGAACTATACATTTAAATTTATAATATTTTATCAACCTTAAGGTTTACCAATATTAAAATTATTCATATCACCATACAAATTTAAACATTTAATTGCAAACCTATAAAAAAAAAAACAAATTAGTAATTACCATTTTCAAAACATGGTGAATTGCACAATCCATATTCTTTGTCAACTCTTCTCTTTTCAAACTCTACAAACAATGAACATATCCATCTATTATACTTCAATCTATAATATAATAATGTTATAAATTACTAATTTAAATATAATTATCAATAAACTAATAGACAATATACCTATACTAACCAACTTTTTCTTGATGTTCCAATGTTTTTTTAGAAAACTTTAAATATTCTAAATCAATATCAACGCTGCTATCAGAAGAGTAATCACAAACATCATACTCATTTTCATTAGAGTTAAAATTTTCAGAATTATTGATTTCCTATGAAACAAAAAGAAAATACAATACATGTAATTACAAAAATAATTTTAAAATCTCAATCATAAGAGTATTACTTATCGCAGAATTAAAAAGAGTAATATCATTGGACAAAAATGAAACGAATGGCATTTGATAAATTAGATGACAGATATAAGACATAATATGTAATTATTTTTTAAGACAATATCAATAAAAACATACTAAAGTTTCAGTATTGATTGGTGCCGATGATCTGCTGCCATCCGTTCCTCGAACCCCTGAAACTCGGTAACCCCAATCGATTATGTCCTCGTAGCTTTTCCAAAAATTCAACAAATTCTGGTCCATTTTTTCATTCAAATTAAATGGAACTCGAAAATATTTAAAATAATTAAATAATGGAAAAGACCGGAAAATTTCAAAAATAAAATTACTAACATTGACAACACTTATCATCTTTCGGACAAGTGCTTATCATTCTATCTCTGCAATGGCATAACCTTAACATAACCGCGGTCCGTAATGCAATATAATATAATATATAATACCATAATATAATGGAAGTCATAGGTTTTAGAACGTCTTTGGTCCATACATTGACGTTATCACTGATAAATTCGACATTTGTTGTTCTTCTCGTCGAACATCATTCTCTTGTAGTTTATTCGTCGTGTTATTAAAACGTTTACATACAAATTGAAAAGATGGTAAGTAAAATTTTATCCGTTTCAATCTTAATGTATTATTAATTAAACGCACTATTAATTTGATTTATGGCGTCTTATACTTACGTAGTTTGATATATTACTAATCTTTTTAGTATAAGGTACGTCTTGTGACATTTTCAAATCGCCTTACTGTAAGCTTTGGTCTACAACCATGAATTTCAAAAGTCTATTACTCTTAGTTAATTTTAACCTAACGCATATAAAAAAAACATTTTTATTAGAATTTTAAACCTGTATCGTTTTGGTATTTGCTGATCTCATATTTTAGCATTTTAATGAATACCTAAATAGGAAATTTCTAATTGTTCTTTTTAAGTAAAAAATGTTTAATAGTAAAACTGAACAATTGTTTTTAGTTTATATGTCAATGAATTATTCTGAGAAGTTGAATTTTGTTGTTCAAATTATGACATTTAATTTTACACTAATCTGTTAAATTATAACAATACCTTATTAACCTGTTTTTATTCTATAAGATGTATTCAGAAAGTAAGTTCGGTTAAGAATTTAAAATTTGTTATAGCTATATAAATATTTAAAATAGAACTCATTTTGGAACATTAAGTACCTACAAATATTAAACTATTTTTCAACATAGTTGCCATCATCGTTCATTTATCATAACTCGACGCTAGTTTTAGTATTCTTTCGCCACAGAGTGATGCTACCTGTAATTGCAACCATGTGTAAATAAAATAATGATAATCACTAGGTCTGAGCTGTAAAGGGAACGATCTAACTGTTCCCATGTAAAAACTGCAAGAAGTTAGAGTAGAAAATGGAAATTCCTTTCTGGATTTACATTCATATTATTGGAATAATTTTTATAGAACCTTAAAAATAATTTTAAATATTTATTTTATTGTTATTCTTTTAATACTTAATTTTATTGTTAATGACAATAACCAATTAAAAGTATAATTTATCATTTTTAAACACAATTTGTGTTTTAATATCTTATTTTACCATGATATTTGATATTCTAGGTGAATGTACCTAAACAGAGACGTACTTACTGCAAGAAATGCAAAGTACATAAGGTACACAAGGTAACACAATACAAAAAATCCAAGGAACGTCAAGCTTCCCAAGGTCGTCGTCGTTACGACCGAAAACAGAGTGGATTTGGTGGTCAGACTAAGCCTATTTTCAGAAAGAAGGTATATAAAATAATGATTAAATAACAAACAATTAGTTTATTTATTATGAATTAATGTTTACCAGGCTAAAACAACCAAGAAAATTGTATTGAGGATGGAATGTTCTGAATGCAAATACCGTAAACAAATCCCATTGAAACGTTGCAAGCATTTTGAATTGGGAGGTGACAAGAAACGAAAGGTTAGAAAATTTATCAAAATAAATATGTGTTTCTTATTAATTAATTTTATTTTTCAGGGACAAATGATCCAGTTTTAAGTTTAAACAATTTTTTGTTACTTTTAAGACCAATATATAAGTGCATACTGCAAATTGCTTTTTTTATTTCTCGTTGATATTTCTTATAATTTTCCTTACTGTTATTTTTCCTGCAACATTCCCTTTCAATAGATCATGGTTTGACTTAAGAAACTGTCTACAATTTTTTTGAGTGAATATTGTACACTGTACTCGTATTATAGTACCTATACACTGTTTTTGTAATGGAACAATATATTATTCTAAAAACAGTTGATTAAATATTTTTAGTAGTAATAAAACGAATATAATTATTTTTATATTAATAATTAGGGCCCGAATTTTTATGCATTTGCATGTTTTTTTTTTTTTTTTTGAATAGTCCAAAACATTGCTAGGTAAGCTACAAGTTTGTAGTCTGTGTAATTTGATGAAATCGTTTCCTTTTTTTCATTTGAAAATCTAAAAAAAACATTCATACCTAGTACCTACAAATGTACGATGTAATACGAATGCTTTTGGTATGTTTAGTCACATAATTTATTTAATATTAATTTTTCTGATTGAAATTAAAATATGTTCAAATAACTTCAAAAAAAAATAATATCATTAAATGTAAATAAAATACTTTTTTAATCGATTTATTTTTGCATATTTTTTATTTTATAGGGCATATTCCTACACAATAAGAGCATATAAAATATAAATCCGGGCCCTGTTAATAATCAATATACTTATGATTGTCTGAAAATAAAAATATTTATACTGGGTTATTACCTACACAACTTGCATAATATGCGGTATTCTAAAAAATAAGAAAATGGATAATTTAGTATACATTAACAATTAAAAAAATTGATTTTAATAATTAGCTGATCGGGGATTATTTAGTTTAATTTAGTTAAAATTTTAATTATAATTAATGTAATAATATACAATAAATACTAATATCCTATTTATTAGAATGTATTTGAAATAAAGATTACTAGCAGAGTCTTTTCATTAATTAACACGTTCAATAAATAATATTGACATACAATTCTTAAATTCAACTAAAAGAAATATATTTTTACATGGTGAGCTATTAAAAATAATTATTTAATAATGACTAAGAACACCGACCTAGTAACTTTTAAAAACAAAAAAAACTGTTCTTATTATACAGTATAATTAATTTTTCTTTTTCAGTTATAGTATTTCAAAATATGGTAGTTGATATTGATATACTTTAATTGTATAAATAATCATATATTTTACTATTTATTAAATTAAAAATTACACAATATTATAAGTGTAATATAGTTACATTATAAGATAGCATCACTCCAAGAAGACATTAATCGAGAAAACACAGTCAAGATTTCAAACTAATTAGTAAAAATAAATAATTATAAATACCTACTACTATAATTTCGTATTATGTTCACTATTAATCTTTTTCTATTTTTCTGGTATTATTTAAGTAAGTTTACTATATTATAGCCTCTTTGTAATTGAACCCATACTTTTAAATTAAAAAAAAAAAAAGAAAGTGTAAACTAGATCAGCGTTTATCAACCGTTGTGTCACGATCACCTTAACTAGGTGTCCGGTAGGTCAAAAATAATAAAACGCTAATTTGCAAAATAAATATTTTTATTGAATAAAAAAATACTTTTAGGTACCTGCAACATGTTTAAATTAGGTATTACACGTGATATTTATAAATGGTGTATTTCCTTAGAAAATTATATGATATTTTTATGGTTCAAATTTGTACTTAATATAGATAGGGGGTCGTGAAGTGATTTACCATATTTTTTACTTGTTTTGGGGGTCGCGATACTAAAAAGGATGAGAAACACTGAGATAGATGATATCAGATATATATTATCAATGATTAAAATCAAATCTCTTATCACAAAACTACATAGTATATTAATTATTAGGAGTTTGAACATTGTCACATTGACCACATCGAAATTTAATAATTGTAAACTTTAAATTTAGGTGGTTGTCTTTATAAATATTTTAACACATTATTCTTAGTTCTTAATTTTGCTTTAGCATTAATAGTATTTCTTCAAACAAATAAGAATGGAAGAACTTAAAAAAGTAAGTATCTCAATAAATATTTTTGATCAGCTTATTACATCCTATACTAATTGCTCTGGTTGTTTAGGTTCCTCCAATGGAACAACGTCAGTTAGTAACATATGTTAATCATTTTATCACATCCACTGTAACATTCTTAAACAATTTCATGACACACTGTGAAGCAAAAATGATGAAATCCGAACAACGCTTACAAAAAATTTCAGCATCTCTGTGTATATTAGAAACTAAGGTACAACTTAATAAAATATTACACAACACATTTAACTAAAATATAATATGTATTTTAGTTAAATTCTATTCCTGAACTTCGAGAACTCCAGCCACCTCAAATTCAAACAAGTGAACCTCCTGGACATCAATTAAAAGATAATTCACTTAATATTGAAGTATCCAATGAACATAATAAAGCTGAGGCAACCAATGAATTTATTAAAACCGAAACAACTGATAAACACAGTAAAATTGAGGAAAAAATATCAGAATCAACTGTTATTGAGAGTACTAATGAGCCTACTGTGGATCCAACTATATTAAAATATCGTAAAATGATCCAATTTGGTGTGCCTAGAGGTGCTGTTGAATTAAAAATGGTCAATGAAGGATTAGATCCCAAACTTTTGTGATAAATTAAGTATTTATGTATCTATTATTATTTATAAATATATAATTTCTTGTATAATGGTTTATAAAAAAAGCATTAAGAAAATCATTTTATTTTTTTACATAAACGTTGTATATTTATATTGTTACCACATAATGAATTTTTAATTGTACATGTACCATTTTCAGTACAATATTTAAAAAAGAAAACTAGTAAACCTGTAAGGTGTTGCAATACCATTCTTATGTTATCGAAAGCTTTTCTGTACACAATAATAATATTAATAACATATTTATATTTTTTTTCTGGAGGAACATTACCCTTTGACACCTACAATGTCTCTTTAATATGGCTCTGTGATAAAATAATTAATAATTATTCTATAAGACTTATATAATGATAAATTGTTATAAAAAAAAAATTATTATTATTATTATTTTTTATTGTTATGTTTAACTTGTATTATATTTAAAATATAATTATACATTTTTTACTGAACTTTGAATATATTTATATACTCTGAAAAGAATTCGAGAGCTTTTTCAAAAATAATTTTATAATTTTATTTATGTTTGCAAAATAGATGTAAACTGATGATTATCTGTATGTAAATCTTAGATCATATACCTACCCTAGTACATGATCTAAGACGTAAATACGTAATATAAATTATAATTCTTTGATAATAACCATTATACAGTTACACATCTGATAACTTACATTTTATTTCATAAATCATAAACTCATAAGTCATAACTATAAACATCGAATTATCATGACATTGATATTTCAGTTCTCGATAACAGACAACAGTGACTGTTGATTGAGATATTATTTTATATTTTTGCACAAATCATTAAATTTTGTAAATAAAAAAGTAACATGGTTGATTCATAAACACATTCTTATCTTAAAACTTATATGTAATTTTTTTCGAAATCTCAAGTGTAGGTAAGGAACAAGGAACCTTCTTTATTTTAATCAAGTACCTATATGGCTATATGAACATAGGTGTTTAGTCATTAATTTTGTTTAATTATTAAATATAATTCTCTACTATTTCCTGTCCAACGAGAACGCACGTACCAATTATGCACTATATAGTCTATATACACTCTACCATCAAGACCGGTTCTGCCAGGATGTTGCTTAGGGATGCTCACAAAAACCCAATTTTTTAATTATTTTAAATTATTCAAATCGTATATATTAGTATATAAGTATCTATAAAGTTATAGACTATAAATTATAATTATTAATTTAAATTCCTGAAAAAAATTATGTACCTACTCGTGCGAGGGGAGCCATGTACTACATTCGAAAATATACCACCTACCTATATCGGCTACTAAAAATTGACGTAGGTAATGCGATAGAACTATAGTCTATAGTAGCTACTTAGTTCAAGCCATGTAAGTTACCTATATTATATATTATAAAAAATTGTTAAGAACACAGTTCGATCGATTCATTCTAAGGATTGATAATGAATAGTTATGATTTATACGAGAGGCCGATTTTAAATCCAGTCCTGAGTAAATAGTAGGTAACCTATGAAATTATAGTTCATTGACCTGCATTAATTACGACCAAAAATAATAAAACAAAAAATTACCTAGTTTAATTTTTTAAAGTTCGGCCAATTTAGCAGATTATTAGTTTTAATTTAAACATATATTTTATGGTTTAACCACATAGCTTATAATATAATAGGTATATATATAATTATGATATTACATTACATATTTACATACCTATTATAATATGTCCTCTGTCCTCAGAATGAATATTTTATGATAATTGTATTCATTTTGTTAAATATGTCGTATATTATTTATTTAATTGTACATAATATTACCTACATATTATGTGTTTATTATTGTACTTAGATATTTAGATAGTAAATAAATTGAAATCTATCGTCGCGGTTTTTAGCCACCGCGGATTTTCTTTAAAAATTAAACACCTATATTTAAATGAGTACATTCAAACGAAGAAAAATGACTAGCGGACGACCGCCTCGAATCGCGCTTGCTTGCTCAATTTTCGGGCGGTCGACCGCGTCCGTCAGCTAAAATTGAACTGTGGATTTCCAATGGCAATACACACGAAGCGGTTCGTCCGCCAACGGCCGCGGATTTATAGCGGTTTTTTCATTCATAATCCGCCTTGTGCGTAAGCAAACTGCGGACGCGATAGCGGTCGAAATCCGTGTCCGCGCTCGGTCAATCCGCCTCGTGTGTAAGTTTGGAAGCGGTCGCTGATGCGGATAGGAACCGCCACTGTGCGCGGTTAAACCTCTCCGCGTGAAACCAGCTTTGACGGTAGGTATGTCATACAACGACTCCACAGCGACCGAACGTGAACGGAACCGAGCCTGAGACGCACGCATTCAGCCCCTGATTTACGCATGTGCAGGCGGTGCACTAGCACAGGGCCCCCAAATTTAAAGGGCCCTTCCCATTCCATACTTTGCCATCATAAATAAAAGATATTTTTAATAAGATTTAGTAACTATATGTTCTATATATAACCTATTTAAAGAGGCCGCAGCAGATGTAGTTTTCATACGTTTTATAGACTATAATAAGCTATCGATAGTTATATCAGTCGATACTAGTTATAATTCAATGATATTATCAATGGCAATAATATTTATAAGCAATTAAAACCATTTATCAAAAACTAGAAAACATTTGCAACATTTTGTAGCTGCAGCAGAGGGCTGTATGCCTTTATAGTTATCTACCTATAGAAATATTGTGTTATCGCTCATTCCAAATATTTCATTTGTGTAATGTGATTACCTATTTACATAATTTTTTATAGTTAAATATGTACCTATTAAGATTATTTTTTAAATTTTTAGTTAAAAAAGGCCTCCAAAGTTTATAGTGCACAGGGCCCCTATATTTCACTAAATTAGGTCCTGCACGCATTGTAAGACCATGTATGTAATTATTGTATGTGACGCGTGGTATGGGTAGCTTCTTTGACGGATACCCGTAACACGGAACCCCAGATGGGATCACTGGACCTTTGCCATCCGTGCACTAACTCCTTGAGACGCTCGAGTTGTTGTGAATATACGTGTTTTGATTATAAAACGTGGCAATGGTTAACGCGTGAACCGACGAGCAGTATTAGAATATTTTAAACGTTGAAAATTAGGAAAAGTGTGTGCACGTGCATAAAGTGCAATAAGGCATGACAATTTCGTGCGATCGTCTGCAGTTGTCGTAAATACTAAATATGTTGAAACAATAAACACGATATGAGTAATAAATATCGTGTATGTATTGTGTACTGGGTTGGGGTACAGTGAGACAGCAATTTAAAATTAACTATTTTGATAATATCTTAAAATATATTTTAGTTATGATAGTTATGTTATTTCATGATTTAAATGCTTAACACAATTTATTGTTAAAATAAATCATATATACACAAAATCATAAAAATATTATTTTCAATGTATAAGGAAAAGAAAAAAAATGTCTCACTGTACCCCGGTCTCCCCTACCTGGCTACATAATAAATAATAATACATAATATTATATTATATTTTAATTTTATACAATTTAGTTTTCAAATATTATTTTACTAAATATTAATATTGTATATAATATTTTTAATTAAATTTTTGAATATCGATATAATTTAAAAATATAAGAAAACTGTTTTCAAACAAATTTAATGAATTCAGATGATTCGTGATGATACCGATATGTTTTTAGACATTTTAACCAGTGCCGGATTAACCTACAAGCAAATTAAGCACTGCTTAAGGCCCTCGAAAAAATTCGGCACGTAATTTTTTAGATTCTGAACGAAGTAATAAATGTATTGATTTTATAGTGGTGTGTTTTTTTGTGTTTGTGTCTCTGTATACAGCATAACTTATCGAAATAGGTAATGCTTCATTTTCAAACTTCGGAGGTGGTTTCCAATGGCAAAGTAAAAATCCTTGGTACATTATAGTGGTCAAAAGTGAAAATGTTCCAACAGTTTTAAATAAAAATCGGCAAAATGTTGTATATGTATAGCTAAGAATTGAAAATTTAATACGAGATTTTCCATAAGTTTGGCTTAAAATAATTTTAAAAAAACCTTGAAATTTGGCCAATTAAATTTTTTTATCTTAAGTTCATATTTTACGAAATCCTATGTATAATATATACGTATATTTTAGCATTCAACTATAATTTAAAAATGTGTTCGACACGATTTTGACACATTTCTTTTTAATTTGTAGTTATCACCTTTTTTTACTAGCCAATTAGGCCCGTATGATATATTTGCTTAAGGCCCGCGGTGAAACACTTAACCCGGCACTGATTTTATCGGATAAATAGATTATGGTAAAACATTATTAGTTAAGATAGTGATAGTACCTTTCTTAATTTGTGGTAAGTAAGTATACCTATAGTTTAATACTATATATTATATGTTTAGCAAAATATCTATTAACATACGTACTGCGCAAACACATCATGTGGGAGAAAACAATCCGCTATTTAATTAACAAACACACTGATACATAAATAAATAATGACTTTAATGATTAATAATTACTTACTATAGTTAATGCATACATATTTGTTCGACCCTTTACATTTATTACACACTATATACAGGGGCGGACTGGGCCGGCGGGATACCGGGAACTTTCCCGGTGGGCCGCTGCTCAAAAATAATTTGTTATTCTTATATACTTGGACGGTTTTATTGAGAAGGTGGTAAAGTCAGTTGTTAAAAATTGAATATTATACTTTTGTTTTTAAAAATAAATTGTAAATATATTTACTTTTTTCATATCATAACACGCAAGTGTAAAAATTAAAATTTGTTTACATTTGGTTTTTAAAAATAGATTTTAGATTTCGAATTCGCTGATAATCCTCCTCTACATCCTATCTGCATCATGAGCAATTTATTATTTATAACCATGGATAGTCTTTGAGAATTTAAATTTTACAATATATTAATATACTTTATAGTGCATTGGTCTCC
>VUJU01006434.1:0-10343 GCA_009835225.1 Aphis craccivora
TTTAAATTTTAACATTAACAGTATATTAACAGTAAAAAGCCCTGCTGTATTCATTCGAGTGTTTACGTCACCATTAAAGAGTAAGTCACTGTTATGTATGTATTAAATTTGAATTTTTCAATCATTGTTTATGAATTTATGATGAAACATGTTTCCAATACCGGAGCAAATCTAACTTTTTGTTAGCTGATTACTAAATACTTATTTTAATAACATTAGGTATTACTATTTTAACGAATATTTATACTTTTTTTTCAATTATTTTAAAATATACTAACAAATTCCAACTTTTACTCATTAAATTAAAAAATAAGTTTCAATTTGTAAACAGAAACCGTCTTTAAAATCTATAATTGAAGCATATACCTATTTTCTAATATAGAAAAATGTCTTCAGCCTCATACGTGCAAATAAACTATACATCATTGTAAAACACTTTTGTTATGAAATAAACATTTAGCACTAATTAATTATTATACATTTATTAAAAAATAAATAAATTAAAAACTATTTATGGCTTATTATTTTATATGTTTTATAAACTGTTATTATGTATTTACTCTATTATATATTATACATATATATTATTCGTATTAATAATTTCAACTAAAGATTATCCTCTATTAATTTTATTTCGATTTTAATTTAATAAATAATAAAAAAAATAACACAATAAATTAAAGTATAGAATATTAATATTATCATTCGTATCCGTAGTATTGTATATTAAGTATGTTTAGCTTATAAATAACATTTAAAATTAAAATAAATTAAAATCATTGGGAAAATTAATATTACTCACCCGAGAAATGAGAAATATTAATTAGGTATTCTTTATTTAACATTATGAAATCCTTCTAAAATGTAATATCAACGCAGAACGGCATATAAGATAACTAAACGGCAAACGCCTATGCCCTATAGTGAATCATATTTAATATTATTGTTTTAATATTTACCTATGTACGATTTCTTACATTTCTTGACTAGTAGTGTCGCAAATTTTTAAATCTTTTGAGACACAATAATTTTTTTTTTTTTTAGATAAACCGACTAAAAAAAAACACAAAAGGTACCTTTTTATTCTTTTGTATTTATTTTTTTTTTTATGTATAGTTTTTTACAAGAATTATAATATTATCATAACTAAATGACAGAATCACAAATAGTACCGTGGATCCAAATTCCAAAGCATGAGTGTTACGGACCACCTGCAAATGGCTCCGGGCCATAGATTAAGAACCACTAGTTTACTACAACCAAGTGAGGAATATATTTATAAATGTCGTCTTGAAAATACCCATTATAAAGTTTCCCACAAAAAGTTTTGTAAAAGAAAACTTTTATGCCTATTCAAATATTCAAATTTTAGAAACAATTGTTTTTATAATATTGTACAATTTCCGACGACATAAACTGCACTTTAATCTATTGACCCATAAAATTATTAATCAGGTATTGCAGATATTATCTTGATGTAAGCTCGATGTCAATTTGATAGTAGTAATTATTAATAATCTATGAATAAAAACTATTCATTATTATTAATCAATTTAAATGATTACTATTTACTAAAATGTTTAAAGACATATTTTTACTGAATGTAAATATTGCATAAAAAAAAAAACATAAAAATGACGAATAGTAGATATTTCTAGCGCTCTCTAGCTGTATTTTTTTATCAATAAAGGTAAATATATGTACAAAATTTTCTGACAATGAATAAATATTGTGTATTATACTATACAGAATGCTGAGTGACATATCTCCGAGCCAGTTCACCACTTTTTTCTTCAATAACTCATTAATATAGAATTTGTTTTATGGGACTTTTAAGTAAATATAATAAAATAACATATTCTCAAATTCTTGAGTTTGTATGTACCTACTCCTTGAAGTATCCTGCGAAAATACAAACTACTTTTTTCACAAGACATCAGAACCCCCATTTCCTACTATTTATTTAATGTATTATTATAATATTGAACTTGAGTTTATATCATAGTATGCAGTTATTTTATTTTATTCTTTTTTAAACGTAAAAACATGTTTGATACTTAAGTTATTTTATTAGTAATGAGTACCTAATGATTTATAATAATTAATTTTATAAATTATATTTGTTTAGTTTGCAAAAAAACCACTAACAATTACAATAATATTACCTATTGCTAAATAATATATTGATTTGTTTCTTTAAATTTAAAAAAAAAAAACAATATAAAATTATACAAAAATTAACTAGGTATAAGTATTTTTTTTGTTTATTAATTTGTACAACAAGTACTCACTAGAAAAATAAAAAATACTATAATAAGTACTTTTTTATAGATTTATAATATGATAAAATATAGATTTATAAAAATAATTTTGTGAAATTAAAATAAATACAATTATTATTACTCTTATAATAATTAATAAGTGCATTATTATAAGAAACTCATATTTACAATTTTACACTTTTGATCAGACAAAATGCACGACGATGTTATTTGTTTTGATAAATTTTGTATTTCTTTATTTTATATTAATCTCAACCATGCATGAATAAAAATGTTTAAAAAATTGTGATTTAAGGTGTATTAGAACGGAACATGCTCGGTTCATTTGATAGGTCATATTATTCTTAATAATATTACGACTTAGATTTATGCTCAATAATCTATCTGATATTATCTGCCCGCAATCGCTTATATATACAATAAACACCTGTTGGTTGTAAAGCTTATTCTATTTTATTTATTGTTTTAACTACCGGTACTCAACTCCGACAATGTTAACTACGGTATAGGTACCTCTATGTAAGTGCAGTACATATACTTTAAGACCAATATCATAATAACATTGTGCGCGGTTAATATACTTGAGTTTTTAATCACAAAAAAATGCAACACGTGTCGAAAATAATGTATAAATATTATATTATAATATTAGTTGATACCTACTTATAATAGTATGTATGCAGTGTGTAATACGTACATGCGTTCGGTGTACCGAGTAACACACATACACTCATATTATATTCATATAGATCAATATAGATTGTGTTTATATTTATATGTAAATTTTATGTACGCACATTAAGTAGGTGTGTATTATAAAAAAACGATATATTGTGCGATTTCACGCAGAAGTTTTAAAAATCGTAATAATGACATATAAATCGTGGTGTAGAGCAACGGTTCTTAACCTGTGGTCCGCGGCCCCCTGGGGGTCCGCGGCAGCCTTAATACATCGTGATAAGATATAATTATAAATGTGTATATTTTTTTATGTCTACTTATGTAATTATAATACAAAATATTTATTATAATTTTGGTTATGTGAACATGAGATGTAACAAAAAAATATATTCAAAAAAATTGGTAAGGGGGTCCACGATATCTAAGCATTTTTCATCAGGGGTCCGTGATCAATAAATGGTTCAGTCAATCAGTATCTACATAAATAAATAAATAAATAAAGATATAGGTAAACATTATATTAAGCCTAATCAGATCTGTATATTGAGTGTAGTTTTCCACGGTTTACATTATGCACTTTAAATAGGTACAATAATTGCTATATTGAAAATACGCATTTCAATAATAATGGCATTATTTGCAATATACTCTTGCGGGATCTCTTGTATATTTCATCTGCAATTCATAATTAAAAAAAAAAAACTACATATTAATGCCCATCGTGATATTTAATTTTTTTAGATTTTTATTAATACTAGCAATTTCTTTACATGTGTCAAGTCCAACAGTTTTATTTTTAAATTAAATTCTAAATAATGAAATTCCGATTGAAAATCTGTAAAAAAAATTCAGAGTACCGCGAGCATTGCTTCGATATTACCTACCTGACAATATATATTCAACTTCAGCACATTTGCATTTTTAGCTCTTGCATTTAATAAAATCAAACATTTCAAGTATGCAAGCCCATTAAATATATAAACTAAATATAAATTTATATATTATATAATTTATGAGTGTATTATAATTGTACAGTTAATTTTATTACATTTCATTTCATTATTGCCGTATTTAAAGTAGTACCTACCTATAATATTTTATTAAAGATATTATATTTATTTATTTATTATACAATATAAGGTATACCGAACGTATTACAATTGATATATTATTTATTAAGCGTATTCTACTATATTAGTTGAACTCAATAGTAATAACTACCTAATGTAACTTAATTATATAAAACCTTTATATTATTACAATTAAATTAAGCTATAAGGTTTAGTACTAAATACTAATTGTTATTAATAAATATTATGGTTTTTATTTTCCATACCACGCAAACAAGAGATTTTAAGGAATTATTCAAAATTTGAAAGTAAAATAATAACATAATAAAGAATCTCGTGTGTAATAATAATACAATAATAAATATCAATATTGTATCTTTTAGGTCCATAGCATAGTGATTAATTACCTATTCATTTATTTATCTACTACCTAACAAAAAGTTGCAATTATAATCAAATCATATTATTCATATTAAATTAATCAAATTTTTTTATTTAAAAAAAATGTATAGCATTTATTTTTGTATTGAGTGATGTTTTTCATGCATAAGTTTATTTTATAAAATAATAAAATAATAATGTGTTAAAAAAAACATTATGAATTGAGAAATAGATTTTAATAATTCTAATCCCATTAGAAAATAAGAATTATTTAATCAGGAAATTGTGACAAATTTGTTGACGAACAAATTATTACTCAATTTATTATAGAGGTATAGATACCAGTTAATTAAATTTATTAACTTATTTCAAAATCAGCCTCCGCAAATACTTGTTTAAATAATTTGATTATATACTGCTGCATAAACGTAATAATATATTATATTTTATTACCTAATTAAGACGTTAGGTATAGCATATTATATAGCTTAAAGTCAATTTTTATAATGTAATGGTCGGAATTCTATAACTTCATATACAATTATAATAAAATATAATAAAATTATTGTTGTAAATTATTATTAGTGACGTTAATACATATACATATGACATATTATACACTTGCAGAGAATTAAACTTGTTTCGTCTTGCTATTATGGATAGATATATCTGTATAATTTATTATGTATATATTATATTAATAATAGCATGAAAAAATAAAAAGTATCTAAGTTTGTCATTTATCTATGTTATAATTGATAATTTTGATTACTATTTAAATATTCTTAACATATAACGTAATTTTAACAGAATTTGTTTAACATAAATTGCGCTTAAGGTCGTGACGTTTATTACAACAGTTCAAGTTTAGTAGAGTAATGTCTTGGATACATTTGCATAATTCAATAAATATAATTGTACCAATAATTAACGTCCAACGTCTAATGCGCAAATGCACCTATTAAATACAGATATAGGGTAATAGCTATAGAGGTGTAATTGGTACGATCAATTTAATCAACTGTATTTACTTGTAGGAGATAATTTAAATAAATCAGACATACCTGAATAAGTTATAAATTGAGTTTGAAAATAAAGTCAAATGCATTTAGTTGATATATAAATAAAAACAGCGTTTGTAAATACTTTTTCTTTCAAATTTATTTTTTTAAATAATTATCTGTGCTACATATTTAAAAACAAGTGAAGAAAATATATATATTATTATTGACGTTTTTATCATCGCTTACAAATTTTAAAAAATATATTCGAAAAGTTAATTATATCGAAATGGATAAGATTTTTTTTTAATTTCAATAAAATGATAAAAATATTAAACAATAGTTACTTATAAAAATAATTTATTTTTGTGATATAAATAATTTTAAGTTTTGCAAAAAAAAAAGTTTTATACTAAAAAAAAAAATGCAACTAGGTACATATTTAAAGAACTGTTGTTAATTATGTTGGCTATCTCTTATATAAAAATTCCATTTAAATTATTTTGGAAAACAGTAATTAATACAAAATTATTCATAATTGTTAAATTCCAAGAATAATAATTTTATTATTATGTTCCACAAAAATATATTTTTTTTAGTATTGTGTTGTATAATAATGATAATTAAACTTGATTATTCTCATTATTTATTTATAAATTGTAATACATTATTAATACATTATTATTTTGCTTTATAAGAACAATAATATTCAAATAATTCATTTAATAGACAAATAAAAAAGTGCTATCAATAAAAACCAATTCATTTGTATTTTAATAAATTTTTAATTATACGTATAGGTAACTTAAACTAAGCAAAAAATGTATATAAAAAAAAAAAAAAAACAAAAATTCGATCATTTAATACTTTATAAATAATAATAATTAATATATTAATAATTATTAAATTGATAAGAAGTTCATATAACACATGATAACGCAAGAACCTACTGTTTTACTATAATAAAAATGTTGTAGATATAATGTTTATCCATCTAATATAATTAAAACTTAGTACTTACTTACTGAATATGACGTACATGCTATTTTAAACTAATTATCTATAGAATATACAAAAGGTACTCTAGTGCCTACACTTCGGTAAGCTGATGGTCAAGACAAGACAGAACATTGAACATCTATTATATCAGCATGACTTCATGTTATATTAAGTATACAGTCAAAAACAAATTATCATCCATTGTCAAAATGTTCAGGGAACTCCTCATTTTTGAAAATCTGTATACTAGACCTTTACCTTTGCCCATGTAATTTATTTATATTTCTTATTTAAATAAAATTGAAATGTATAGATTCATCTACCTAATGTAAATAATTGAATGTAAGCTATATTAATCATGTTGTTGAAACTCAAAATGTGTTTTAAGAATAAGTATACGTAATATTATAATATTAGTATATTACATAACTTAACGACAATTTAATTTGCTAATTTTTTCATTATTTTAGATGAAAGCGAAAGCAATCACCAATTAGGCAATAGAAATTTAGATATATTTTATTAGGTACAGGTATGCGACAGAAATATACAATAATATAAAAGTATACACTATATTAAATTTTATATATGTAATATGTGTATCTATAAAGTATCTACATCGAGATTGTTTGAAATTTATTTTATATTATATTATTTTCAATTCTAAAATTCCATTTGAAGGACGACCAACGAAAAATAGCCTTAAACCTCAATTGCCATCACTCGAGAATTCATTCTCACCGTCGGCACACCCTCAAAATGTCGCCATTCAAAATATTAATCCTTACTCAAAATCATTCCCATTACAAGTATCTGTTCTTTAAAATAATTGTATTTTTTAAATTATAACTTAATGTTAAGATACATTTTGATAGTAGAATATGTTGAACTATTAAATATTATAATAAATATAAATTCACAGTTTCATTCATAATAATACATAGGTAGGACAGGTAGGTACTAATTATTTTTATTTCAAACAATACTATATTATAATATGTATACATTTAAACATTATTCTCAGGTAAATCTTTAAAATAAATACATTTGAATTAAATATATTTTTATAAACTTACGTTTTTTTTATATATTTTTAATTATTGTCTGCTGATTTTTTTTTACACAACGCTTTCTTGATTACTCATTAACTTTTATATTTATAATTTAATAATTTATGAACACAGTGTACCAAAAACATTTATTTTCCCTGGATCGGTGTAAAATGTTTAAATATCCATAATTATTAGCAACTAGCTTTTTGCTACATATTTTAACTATATATTAATATTATAATAAGTATGTAAAAGTTAAATTCAATATTTTTCGTTTTTATATGTTTATATAATAATAACATAAGAAAAACGATTTTCAGTCATACAGCACATCACACAATACTTATCAATAATATAATATAACCGTTTTTAGAAAATATATTATTATTTTTTTTTTTTTTTTTTTATGATAGTAGATACCTACCTAGAATTACAATAATGTTGTAATAATGCTATACAACTATCGTTACACTCGCGTTATTATATGTATAACTTCCGATTGCTCTAATATAGCTTATAAGTACATTACCTATATAACATGATGATAATCTCAATAAAAAAATATATAAAATAATGAAATATAATAATTATTGTTATTCTGCTATCGAATATTAAATTTATGAATATACAGGTTTCCGTTTAGAAAATTTCAAAATTTTTTGCTCAAGAAAAAAAAATCATCCTGTACCTACACGTTTGCAATCCATAGATTTTAACACCTGTACATAGTTATGGAGTTTTTTCCCCTCTCGTTTGGTGCGGCATAGATATAATATATTGGCTATAGTATGTAATGAATATATACCTATACCGAGGTCCAGAGACTCGGTCGTATCGGACGTGCACAAGGCTACATAATATACCTACACATATATTATCATTATTATTATTATTACATACGCATGTTTGCGTTCGCTTGCGCCCAAGGTTCGCGGGTCGCGCGCGCGACGACTATCGAACTCCAAAATAGTAATAATGATAATGAGAATATTATGTGTATATTATATTATAAAATTATTATCGTGGACGCACACGGGCGTTGATAAGGCTCTGCGGCGTTGCCCGCAACCTTGGGCATATCGCGCGAACAAATACTCACACACACACACACACGCATGTGCCAACATTTCCTGGTCTGTATACACACGTGTGTATGTGTATGCGTGCGCAATGTAATGTGTAAAATCGTTAATCACTCAAAGAGCCGCTGCCGAAGCTATAAAATATTATAATGATAATAATAATTGTTTGTTTGTTATTATTATTATTACCTATTTATTTCTCTAGTGTCTGACATGCGATTCTGAATCCGACGATAATTATAATCGTCATTCAATTAAATGTACGGATTTCATCGAGTAACCGGCCGTATACAAAGCCAAACGGTTTTTAAGCATTTTAATATGTATTGTGCCGTTATCGAATATTATGTATGTGCCCCGTACGTACGTAAAAACACCCAATATTATAATTTGCATATGCCGCTAGAACGGTAAATAACGATTAAAGCTTTTATACCTCTTATACAAAGAGGACTTAGAAAAGTATACAGTACCTATATTATACCTGCGACCGAATACATTAAGTTTTACTCGCGAAGCATCTCAAGGTTACTTTCCGCTTTCTTTCTTTGTTCTTTCATTATTTTTATATATTTTTTTTTAATTTGTGTTTCCTAGAATTTATTATGTTTCAAAATCACTATAATTCAATTATTACAACACTTTGTATTGTATAAATTGTAAACACATTATTGAAGCCGGTCGAAAAAAAAAGGTTTTCTATAGTTAATATTTGCATATAAATGTTGCATACTTCACCAAACACGAAAACAATCAACCTCAAACAAATGTATTATTCTATTATAACTTGTAAGTTTTAATGTTTGTAAAGTTTCCAACATTTGAAGAAAATTATAGGTGCGATTATTTTAGAAACAAATACCTACTTTAAAAGGTATATACCAATTTTGTTGTTTGCAATTGATTAAAATGTAAGCACTACAAGTTTTCGCTATTAAACGATTTCTAAAACATTATAATATGTTAAATTTCTGGTTAATTAAATTAATATGCATAAAAAAATGTATTTTTCAGTAAAAAGTATTGTATCTTTAGTTATTGCAGCTGTATAACTCATTAACGCGCTTTGGTTGGAATCAGTATATATATAGAGGAATATTTACGATTTAAAGCTTAATAAACTTTTTTCTTTTTAAATGTTGGCTGTTGGGTTTAAAAAATTAAAAATGTATATATATATATATAGACCTGTAACATAAATTACAATAATATAATAATATTATTCAAATGAAACAAACTCTATAGAAGCAAAATAAGTACGTGATCTGGCTATAATATAGACTGCCTCTATAATATTGAGGCATACATAAGAGTTTTTCTTAATAATATACACTGTTTGACAACCATCACGGGCGAGCGAAATGAAATAAAAATACGCGACGCACATAATCGCATAACGGAAATTGCATTACACGTATCACGCGGTGCCCGCGAGTGCTGTTGTATACAAGTAGTGTAATATAAGTGTAATAATAACTAACAAGTAATAACAATAATAATAACAGTAACAGCGACAATAATGGCGATACGATTGGCAATGATTTTCCGAAAAAAAAAAGTACTTTTCGCAAACCCATCGAATTAGATTATAATATAAACGCTATATACATAGGTAGGTATATTTTATCTAACAATAATAATAATAATAACACGATCGCGGACAGTGACGCGCACGTAACTATATATATATATATTATTGTATTATGCCCATCTACGCAACCGTACAGAATCATTCGCGGACGGAAGACGTGACACGACGGTCGTTGGCAATTCCGCACGACAAACGACGACGACG
>VUJU01006435.1:0-10342 GCA_009835225.1 Aphis craccivora
AGAAGCACATATGATACATGGGGATCTACTGGTAATCCAAACCACATGGGTGGACCTGGAGGAGGTACAGGAAATGATAATTTTCAAAATGCATGGAGTTACCAGTCTAATGTGGATGCTGAGGAATTATTTAGGAAAATATTCAATCAAAGTGGGTTTGGAAATAATAATGTGTTTGATGAAGATTTTGCTGATTCAAAATTTGGATTTGGAGCTGCTGAAGAAGTAATTATTGTTTTATAAGTTGAAAAACAATTTTTAACTAATTATATTCTAAAATTAATTTCACATAGGTTGTTGTTAAAATTACATTTGAACAAGCTGCTCGAGGTGTGAATAAAGATTTAAATTTAAATGTGGTTGATATTTGTCCAAAGTGCCGTGGTTCTCGTTGTGAATTAGGATATAAAGCTACAACCTGTACACATTGTAATGGAACTGGAATGGAAACAATATCAAGGGGTAAGTACAGAATTTATAATAAGTATTTTTTTTTTTTTTTTTAATTAATTGTAAACAAACTATTTAGGTCCGTTTTTAATGAAGTCAACATGCAGACAGTGTCAAGGAAGTAGAGTTATAATAAAAAATCCATGTATAGAATGTCACGGGAAAGGAAGTACTGTACAACACAAAAAAGTAACAGTACCGGTTCCAGCAGGTATATGTTTGATTATAATTTGTTCAATAACTTTACTGCATTATTATTTAATTTAAAACTCTATAATTTTAATACTCATAAATCATCATGAATATTCATTATGTTATGATAATTGATATTAACAATTAAATTATTGTTTATTTATTGTAACTTATATTTTTTATAACTTATCTTTCAAAATAATTAAGATTGTCTTTTTTTAGTCTACTTTTTAGTTTATTTTATTTATTTAATAAATAATTTCTAAATGCTTGTAAATAAATGATTAAATAAATAAAATCCATTCAAATAATCAATGTGATTTAGGTGTAAAAATATCATGTATTATATCATTAAGTAGCCATGTAATTTCTTAATAAATATTTATAAATACATTTATAATAAATCAGTTAATATTTTGCAATGAACAATAAAATTGATGTATAGTTTGAGTTAAATTGTATTATTATTATTATTATTTTTAATAGGAATTGAAGATGGACAATCTATTAGAATTTTGGTCAATAGGAATGAAGTTTTTGTTACTTTTAAAGTTGAAAAATCTGATTATTTTAGAAGAGATGGTTCTGATATTCATACAGATGCTAAAATTTCTATATCTCAAGCATTATTAGGAGGATCTATTCGAGTTAGAGGCATTTACGATGATCACACAGTACAGGTAATATTTACAAAGTCTTTGTTGATTCTACGAACTATGTATTAAGTATTCATTATGTTTAATGTATCTTTGTTTTAAATTATCTTTAAAGATTTCCCCTGGTACTAGTTCACATACCAAAATAAGATTATTCAAACAAGGAATGAAAAGAGTGAATTCCAATCTACTTGGTGACCATTATGTTAATATTAAAATAGATGTTCCTAAGTCATTAACAAAGAAGCAAGAAGAATTGATCAGAGCTTATGCAGAGCTTGAAGAAAAGACACCTGGAACAATAAAAGACTTATATCATAAAAAAGATTGTAAATAACTTGAATTTTTTTTTTTAAAAATATATTTATTAACAAATAAAGTATATAAATTTCATAACTAAGCACTTGCTGGTTAACGACTATTTTTATATTTTTATTAATTTATACTTCACATTAAAAATAATCTGTTTTTAAAATAATGCAATGGTTATGCGTTATTGAATCATCTGTAGTGAATTCAAAATGAGATGATGACTCGGCGGCCAAGTTGTGCGCATAGGCGTGGTTTTTGTCCGTGGTAGCGCTTGACGCGCCTCCGCGGATGGAAGCATTAATTAGTATGCTTGTGGAGGGAGTATGACCGGCGGCTGACCAAAACTGGTCGCCGCCGAGTCATCATCTTATTTTGAATTCACTATAGATCAGTGCTTTTCAATCTGTGGTACGTGGAAAGTTCATTGGTGGTACGCGAATAAAATCTCCCTTTATATAAAATATAAGCGTATACATTATTAATAACTAATAAGCAAAAAAATGGTCAGGTGGTAGGTACAAATGTTCAAACTTTTTGGTAAATGAGTTAACTGTTAACAAAAAAAAATAAGTATAAATAAATATACAATAAATTTTACGTATAATTATAATTGATGGTTATCATTAAATTGAAATAAATATTGCTTTTACTTTTAAACAATTTTTACAACACATTAAAAAAATATAAAATTTTTTAGAAGTTTAATTTTCTAATAAATAAATAAAAACCCATGTATAATTAAAAATAATTTTATACATTTCTGAATATTAAATTACAAGTTATATAAAAATCAAAAATTGATACAAGTTCAAATTATATAATAAAAAGTGCCAAGTTACTGTTTGTGTTTACAAAATACTATACTGTACTATAATAATCCACTTATAAGTGTTATTAATTAAAAATTATTCTAATTAAGTAATAAATAATCAACACCACCACAATTTATAATGAGTATACATAGTTGTGTACCCCACAGGTAGGGTGCAGGGTGTTCTTTCCCAATATTTTGTATTTGGGGCTCTAAACTTTAAATCCCAAATCAAGAGAACTATATTAAATTGACGTTACTAAAATACAATGTATTTTTTTCTGAAACATATGGTAAATTCTAAAATGTTTTAAATTTATTTGGAAAACATTATGATGTAACAACTAGTTGTTATATAAAAGTACAAATTATAAATAGAAATTAAAACTATTTTAGAAGTAAGTTCTAGATTCAAGGAATAATACAGTGGTTGACGCTTATTGGACTTACGGTTAATTAACCCATTCGCCTATTAGACTCAAAACAGCTGGTCCTGATTTGCACATATTATACTAACATACATATTTTTTGTCATTCACCTTATTAAATCATTTGATTAATGGAATCAAATAGTCAGATCCCAAAGTGAGTCTCTAATTACTGGAGTCTATGTACGCTTATATACAAATATATTATAAATCGTGATCAACATTCAAATTATACTTAATTATTAGAACATTGATTATGAACAGGGCTAGGATTTGTATGCAATAACAAATTGTAAAATATGCATTTTATTTACCAAAATTTTAGTAATAAAGTTTATAATTCTCATTCAATAGCAGAAATATGTAATATATGCTACGACCACATACTTTTTAAAATTTTCCAATATAAATGATCGGTGAATGTACATAGTATACTGCATCAAAAGATTGTACCTTATTATATATTATTATAATTAAGTTTCTTGCTATAGGTATTTATAAAAAAAAAACATGTGATATATTTGTACCTGGCCCTGTTACAATTGTACCTTTACTGTGGGTACAATATTGTTACATTTAGTTTTTCTTTTTGATGCTCATTTACTCAACAATTTTTAAAAATTAAAGATCAATACTCATAAATATATGATAAAATGGGAACATGTTATACAACAGATTAAAACAATCAGATAAAAAAAAGTTAGAATCCTAATTGAAATACATCATTTCATGACAATTGTTACAATTGTACGAATTTGTACCCAGTCTCCCTGATAATTTACTGTTTGTGCTGCAAACAGGGTTCTGTGTGTGTTGTTTAGGATAGCCACAGTGCTTATCATTGGTAACTGTTATCATGTGTGTTTTTGTAATTTAGTGTTGTGTTTGTGTTATGTTAAAATATGAAATTGTACTTGTTGCAAAGTCATACTTCCAGTGCCTCCGTAGCCCAAGGGTTTAGTTGTCCGTACGGTTAAGGTGGTATTGACAGCCGCTGGCTTCCATTGTTTTTTCTAGGTTAGATATAAGTGCCGGAGTCATTTTGTTTTGTTTGTTCGCTTTCGTTGCTCCGACCAGTTCGGTGATCTGTACTTGGTTTTTTCATGTTGTGGGTCGCGCTGCAACACTTAATGTTTTTTCTGGTACATTTTTTCTCAAGTCAACCACAGCTTTAGGTCTCACATGTTATGAACTACGCGGAAACAAATCATTACAAATTTTCATTCATTCATAAGGACACAGTGGTACTGTCTGTGCCAACCAGTTGTATATGTGTGCGAAGATAGTCCTGTGGTTTTAGTGTTTGGTAACTATCGTTCTCACCATCGTCAGCATTACATAAATTGACCCATTTGTCCCAGTCTAGGGTGTTCATGTTGTGTACCGGCAGCAGCACTGAAGTTGTTTGTATTGTTTGTGAGTTGAACCGCTGCCGCACGTGTCTGTCAATGTATAGTGCAGGCATGTCAAACACGTGGCCCGCGGGCCGCATGCGGCCCGTGGATAATATTTTTGTGGCCCGCGGCTACCAATATTAATGGACAAAAAAAAAAATATATTAATGTCATTTAAGACTATTTTAGATTCTTAGAGAGTGGTTAATTTTTTAATTTAGCTGTAATTGCTGTACTCGTAAACATAAAGAATAAAATTGAAAAATTTCGTATAAAATATTTATTTTTTCGCTAAATTTTTATGTGCGGCCCAAATAGTAAACTTTTCAAAATAGTTGGCCCACCTGATACTTTGAGTTTGACATGCCTGGTATAGTGAGTATTGGTCGACCATTTCTGTTGTAATGTACTATTGCAAGGCCGACGGGCTATTGTATTAACTAGTCAGGCAAATATTGTTCACATTGTATTATTATTCATATAGCCACATTCAGGCAAATATTGTTATTTGAATTGCCAACAGGTTTATTGTTCACTGATCGTTACACTGTTATTATACATTATTATTATTGTAAATTGTTAGCCAACAGGCATTTGTACTCATTATTATTGTAGTTGCCAACAGGCACTTTGTTTTATTATTATTGTAGCCAACCAGGCTCATTGTTCATTTATTATTTGTTATAACCATCAGAGGTTACAATAAACACATGATTATTACCTTACTTGATTCTGACTTGATTATTATTCTTTGAGCGTGAGGGTGTACTTGGTGTTTCAACTATTACATCAAGCGTCGAGCGCGCATACATTTTCTGGTGACCTCGACGTGATACATTCAATTCTTTATCAAGTTTTTTGGTTTTTCTTTTGCTTTTATGTTAATCTTGTAAAGGCAATAGTTGGTTTGTTGAGTCTCTCTGGTGTGTTACAGGTTATTGTATTATAGTTAAGTTCTGTAACAATCAAAGTGGTAACTCATAGACTGACAGTACCATTAGTTAATTTTTAAGTCATTCAATTATTGTCTTGTAGGGTACAAAAAATATAAACCACACTGTCAGTAAAAAAATCAGTCAACAATCACTGTGGTTGGATTGTTAATTTTGTAACGTTTTAACTTGTCTTTTTATTTATTTTTTGATTGTGAGATAAGTACTTGGTACATAACATCTTTTTGTAAAACAGCTATGGCTTCCAAAGCAGTGAAGAAGAAACTGAAGACCATTGCCTCTGAACTTGCAGCACTATTATCATTCAGCTCTCAGTTTGATGTGTCAACTGGTAATATCAACGAGGTGCGTGTAAGGATCGAATGCTTACTTGATATCTCTGAGAGATTTGAACTGCTTCAAACCGAATTAGAAAACCTTGAGGGACATGTCCCTGATGATCAACGGATTACTAAACGATTGGCACACAAAGAGCTTCTTTTCAATGTCAAAGCCTCTTTAATGAGTGTTTTGGATGCCAAGCAGGAGAATAGTTCAAGTGCTCCCTCAGTCAGTGAGGTGACAAGACTTGATGGTGAAAGTTCAATGAGACTTCCACTAATCGATGCACCAAAGTTTAATGGCGATTGGCATACGTGGACGTCGTTCATAGATTCATTTAATGCCATGTTTCATACAAACAAGAAACTAGCTCCAGTTCAATGGTTGCATTATTTAAAGAGTTGTTTAGAAGGACAGGCTCGTAAGGTCATTAGGTCAATCCCTACGATCGGAGAAAACTACTTACAAGCATACAACACACTAATTAACAGATATGAAAACAAGGGCGCCATTATTCAGTCACACATACGGTCACTCTTCGACACACCAAGGGTACATACTGCGTCGGCCACAGAGCTATAATCTCTTCATCATCACATCATGTTGAATGTCAACTCGCTGAGGGCTTTAACTCAACCAGTTGAGTCGTGGGATGCGTGGTTGGTAACGTTAATCTGTAGTCACATGGACAGCGCCACAGTGGGCGAGTGACAGCTACACTATAACCAAAAGGACTTGCCATCGTTTACTGAAATTGAATCATTCTTGTTTAACAGAATCGCTGCTTACGAGGCTGGTGAATTGAATAGCCACAAAGTTGCTTACAACCCAGTGCCGGCAAATTTGATTCCATCATCATTCAACAAACATAAACTTTCTAAATTTAACGATAAGAAAATTCTTTTTTCCAAGTACAACGAAAGTAAACCTAAGTGTGCCTCATGTAACTCTGATCATTATTTATTTCAATGTACAAAATTTAAAAATTTGTTATGTAGATCGTCATCATGCACCCAATGTGAAAAGAGGCACAACACCATGTTGCACCTCAACTATGAACCGCAGGAGGCAGATGAGCAACACAATGACGATAACCAGTCAGCTCAGAGGTCAAGTAGCGCGTCACCCAATGTAGTCGGCTATGGTATGGTGAACAGAACAGTACATTGTAAGCCCACTATTCAAGTTGTATTGGCTACAGCTGTGGTTTATGTGAATGACGCAGCAGGTAACGTGAGACGTTGCAGGGCAGTACTTGACTCAGGGTCACAGTTGTGTTTCATCACTAACAAACTAGCTCGACGACTCGGGCTACAAATAGTCAACAACTCTGTACCCATCACTGGTATCGAGCAATAAAAATCATCTACCAGCAAATGTTGCATGGGTACAGTGCAGTCTCGGTTTGGACAGACACAGTTCCAGGTGCAACTTCATGTGCTACCTAATATCGCCGACGACCTTCCAACTCAGAGGGTTGACACAAATCAGTTAAACATCCCTCAGGAAATACACTCAAGCTTAGCTGATCCTGAGTACAGCAAACCTGGGTCTGTCGACATGTTGCTTGGTGCTGAAATATTTTTTGATATCTTAAGACAAGCTAAACACATAGTGTCGGAGAATGCGGCCTTCCAGGACAACACAGTAACAAGACAAGTAACCGGTTGGGTTTTGCTGGGTAAAGTATTCACCCAACCATCTGTAGTATCACTGGTACGTCCAGTCATAAATCAATGCTCTGCATTATAGTTATTCACATCAACAGTGTCTAGACGGTTATGCGAAGAGGAGGAAGCTGTGGAACAACATTTCACACAAACCACTTGTAGAAATGAAAGAGGACAATTTGTGGTCAGACTTCCGCTGAAGGAACATCCCTCGTGCATAGGAAATACAAGCATTATAGCTAAAAAACGATTTCTTAATCTCGAAGAAAAGTTGATCAAAGACACGGTGTTGTCAAATGAATACGACAAATTTTTGATGGAGTACTTGAAGTTAGGGCACATGGAAAAAATTGGATAATTCAAGGAAACTCAATCCAACGGATATTACATACCCCACCATGCAGTTTTAAAAAGCACCAGCACAACCACGAAATTACGAGTAGTGTTTGACGCATCTACTATAGGTTCGACAGGGAAATCTTTGAATGACTTGCTCATGAAAGGTCCAGTTGTCCAACCTACTTTGTATTCCACACTGTTGCGTTTTCGAGTCCATCAAGTAGCCCTAAAATGATAATCATAAATAATGTTAAGATATATATAAATTTTTTTTAGACATAATTTCAAATAATTTTTATTACATATTATTTTGTTTGATTATTTAAATACAATAATTATAGGTAATCATAAAACTACAGTAATTTGTATTTTGTATTTTTGTACCTAAACATTAACAACAAAAAACAATTTAATTAAAAAATAAAACATCTTAACCTTATTTATGAATAATCATTTTCTTATTTAATTATTTGTTACATAAGCACCGAAACATAATAATAATAATAAAGAATCGTACCAAACGATTACAATTATTGCTACAATTGCAATAATTACGATTACATATATCGAGAATTTTCTAGTATTATTGTAAAAACAGGTGATATTTGCAAAATATGTACAATAAGATTTCGTATTTGATTTAAAAAAAAAATCGGTTTTTATTCATGCATCGGTCGCAGGGCTAGTGTCGTCGATGATCATTCTGTCGAAACGTTCACACTCGTATTGTCGGCGGCGCCGGTCATTTTACATTTACCATTGACATTTAACTGACATCAGTGGTTCAGTCTCATTATGCTTTCGATGAGCTAAGTCAATACTGCAATAACGTGCATTTTTATCGAGCACTCGTCGACCGTCTTCGTTATTCGCGTGTGTTACTCGTGTGAAATGGAGGGGCTAGTACAGTTCAGCCCCGAGATAACAGGCAGAATAATTTTCATGGAATAAACGCATAAATCGGGGCCGAACTTGAAAGCAGGAGTACCAACATTGAAATGCTAAATATCCCAATGCATTTCCCAAATTTATGTATTTTCAACTTAAAATTATTGTACAATTATTGTATAATTTATGTATTTTCAAATTCAAATATTATTGTATTTAGCTTACGAGCTGTTTCCCGGGAAACCCGTGTGAGATAGGACGAAAATTATAAGAGATTAAATTGATCCCCATAGGGAACTTCATACGTTCCATAATTTAGATTTTTCAAAAACGTGTTATTTAGGTTTTTTCAAAACATCGTATACGTCAAATGGCTTTTAAAAAATAAAAGTAATATGGAAAATCTCGTTTACGAGCTGAGCATTTTTAGTAGACTTTTGATAGATTTAAGGCCCTGCTGGCATAATGCAGCGTGGGCCATTACAAAAATTAAATGTAAAAAAAAAATAATAATTAGTAAGTAATGTTAATGATACTTACCAATGATATCGGTTCAATAGAATTTCTTGACTTTTATCTTAATTTGGCTTTCTTGCACATCTGCAGCTGTATCAATGTTTATGTCGCGATTCTGTAAATGATTATGACTTATGATGTATATATTGAATGATAATATAATGAATAATTTCTATAAGTAAGAATTGTGCAAATTGCATTAAATATTTCCCAAAGGTATAGAATCATTTACAAAAAAAAATTTCAATTTCAATTAATTTTAAACAACAATTTGGTCCAGCACCATCTAGTGTAAAGTTTAGTCATAACTCATAAAGTCATAAATGATAAAATTGTATGATACTATATTTTGGAACTTGGCTAATTTTGACCTCACACATTAAACATAAAAAATATCAGTTAAATATTAGTTATTAGCAGTAATAATATTGGCATTTAAAGTTTTATCCATAACTTAAAATATTGAAGTTATCTTTCCACACATTAAAACAATTTAAACTTGAATATTAAAAAAAAAACTATATCTGTAATGCCACTGGTGAATCCGTGTTACACAGCACTCATAATGTTGGCTATTGCTAATTTATGTATTGACAAAAGATTATAAGTACATGTGTACTCCTTTGTAAACCAATAACATCAAGACACTGTTATAGAAATACATGAATACACGATCATGTCATAAACATTAGCAATATTTTTTTTAAGACAAAATATACAATCTATATCATTAGACTTAGAACACAAGAAGCATGTATGTTATATGAGACAGGTAACATGAAAAAATACAAAATATAGAGTAAAAAAGCCATCCAATTATGACACTTTATTGTTGAATTTTTAAGTTATAAATTTTATTTATTAATTTTAACATGTTTTTGCCAATAATTATATGATGCAACAAATGTTGAATATGGTAAAATGCTATTACTCGTAATTTTTAGTTCAACAGTTATTTGTAATATATTTTTGTTGTAAATACATTTTTAAAAACGTATTTAAATATTACTGTCCAGTTATAAATTCATCAGAATTTATAAACCATATACAGGGTGATTTTTTTATCGTGAACTAGTTAATATTTCGGGAAATATTGGGAATTTTAAAATAATTTTGTTTTTAAACTTTCCAGGTTTTTCTATTTTACATTTTGTAACAATTTTGATAATTTTAACTTCCTCCCTTATTTGATAAAACACTATCCACTTTCGATTTTCAAATGGCAATACCTATTTTCGATTACAAAAATCTATAGGCATACTGAAAAAAATAATTTTAACGTTTATAGAATTTAATTTGAGAAATCCGTTTAAGACTTATTAATGCTTTGATATTCGTTCAGTTTACTGCTACTGGGCAATTTCTTAAACCCAACAGTAAAAACCAGAAGTCAAAACGAAATTTTATCTCAA
>VUJU01006436.1:0-10339 GCA_009835225.1 Aphis craccivora
AATTTCACACACACACGGACACAAAATAATTTAAATAATACACAAGAAAAAAGATTAAAATAAATACGGCGATTTGCGCTCACAATAAAATAATAGCAAGACAATTTTTTGACGATTAGCGCCGACGAAATACAATAATATGGTAGTATAAAAAATGATATCGGTGGCGATTAGCGCATACTTTATAATATTATAACAAACAAGGTGCAGCGATTAGCGCCCACAAAATATACAATAAAATTGGCGATTTGCGCCCACAAAACTGCCTTTTTTAAAATATATGTAAAAAAGTGCACAACGGCGATCAGCGCACGTACGGCGTTATTGCGTTAACGCTGGAGAGAAGACTGTTTAATTATAATAATATGCCGGACGACGGGTCCGGCGGCAGCAGATAAGGCGCCGTTACATAACATTATGTTATATAATTCACGTGAGACAATTAAATATGCAAAAATAAAATAAACAAATATAAGAATAATTATGTGTACGTGAGTGTTTGTGTGTGTGTATGTGTGTGTGTATGTGTGTGTGTGTTGGCCGGCGCGTCGATAAGGCAACGATCATATGGCTATTGTAACCGGGGCGCGAGTACTTTCCTGACTACTAAATGGCGTCAACATCCTCCCCCCCCGTTGAAAATCTGATTTTCAACGATTTCTTCATCGTCTTGCACTGGAAGTCGACATATTGGTCGACGCATTTCCATTCCACTCGCCGTGCGTAACGTCACAACTCGGGTAACGTTATCCTTTCCCGGATGCAGCTGGGTGATCCTCCCCAATTTCCATTTCGTCGGGGGATTGTTTTCTCCTCTTATAATCACCACATAATTGCCATTGGGTTTGTCTTGGATAGCCACTTACCCCTCACTTGACATTGTGGCAGGTACTCGTTTTGCCACCGTTTCCAGAATGTCTGCATGAGATACTGTACGTTTTTCCAACGCCGTATACAATTTATTGCAGTCTCAGTAAGGTCTATTTCAGGCGGCAAAAACATGGGTCCACCGATCAAAAAATGCGCTGGTGTTAAAACTTCCAAATCGGAAGGATCGCTACTTAAGGGCGTCATTGGTCTTGAGTTCACACAGGCCTCTATCTGGCATAACAATGTACTGAGTTCTCCTAAAATGAGTCTTGTGTTCTTCATTATTCTCGAGAGGTGAAATTTAGTGCTTTTCGCAGCATTCTCCCAGAGCCCTCCAAAATGAGGGGCTGATGGTGGATTGAATCGCCACTCGATCCCTTCTCCTTCCATTCGGTCATCGATTTTTTCCATGTATCAAGCAAGCTCTTTTTGCGCTCCTATGAAATTTGTACCATTATCGCTGTATATTCTTTTACATTTTCCGTGCCTTGAAATAAATCGTCGTAAGCAAGTTATAAATGCAGCACTTGTAAGATCCTCCACTGCCTCTAAGTCAATTGCCCGAGTCGAAAAGCACACAAATACTGCAATCCAGGCTTTAGCGGCACTTACTCGTCGAATTCCACTTCTTATCATAATTGGTCCTGCAAAATCTACCCCAGTGATAGTAAAGGGCCGGGAGCTCTGTACTCGATCTCTTGGCAGTGGTGCCATCAGCGGCAACAAAAACCTTGGTTTTGCCCTTATACACTGAACACAACGCGAAGTTACTGAACGTGCCGTTAGGAGCCCTCTCAATGGCCAGTACATTCTTCTCATCTCTGCCAATAGAGCTTGTGGTCCGCAATGTAGCAATTCTCGATGTCGATCTTCAAATAGCAATCGAGTTATTTTATGGTTAGCTGGCAATACTACAGGATGTTTTTGCTGATCAGCTAAGTTGGAATGCTCCAGACGATCGCCAACGTAGATTATGCCATCGCTTATGTATGGCTGCAAATTCTTGATTTTGCTTCTTCGTAGTAATTCCTTGTTAGATTCTAATGCCTTTATATCTTCACTAAAAGCCTCACCTTGTACCCATCTTATTACCGCGGCCCTTGCATTTCGTAATTCGAAGACGGATAAGTGCTTTGAATATTCAAAGTCTTTTTTAAACTTCATATACTTCACAAAGCGTGATAGCCAGGCTACTGAACCTAACCTAACGTTTATGCCAGCTCGAGAAGGCATTAAAAAGTTTAGATAGTGGTATTGAAGCCACTAATACAAGCTTAAGTGCACGCTGTTCGGAAATCTTTTCATCTTTGATTAATTGCACTTCTGATACCTTCCATTGACCTTTTTGACCTGTCATCCAGTCTGGGCCATACCACCAACTATCTGCTACTAATAATTCTGCTGCACTTATGCCACGGGAAACCACATCAGCAGGGTTTTCGAGCGTACGTACATGGTGTCACTGGCTCGCCTCAGTTAATTCCAAAATTTGAGATACCTAATCGATTTAGAACGTAAGACTTAAGTCTAGTCCTTTGACTATTTATCCAGCTCAAGACTATGATTGAATCTGTCCATAGTTGACAATCTCTCACCTGCACGTTCCAAGAGTCCGCCGCTTTGTTGACTAATTCAGCAAGCAGTAATGCCCCATTCAGTTCTAAACGAGGGATAGTGGCCCCCTTCAGAGGTGCTACTCGACTTTTAGAACACAAAAGTCTTGAACTCCATTGTCCGCTACCATCCCTTGAACGAATATAGATACAGGCGCCGTACGCCTCCACTGAGGCATCGCAAAAACCATGAACTTCAACCTTGTTTGATAACCTTGGAATTGCTTTTCTCGGAATCTCTAGTCCATTTAACTGTTCTAAGCTACGGTAGAAGTCAATCCATTTAGTTTGTATAGCTATGGGCAACGGTTTATCCCAATCCATTTTTTCAGCCCACATTTGCTGAAGAAATATTTTACCTCTTATTTGCATAGGCGCCAGAAAACCGAGAAGATCGAATATTTTATTGAGATCTGCTAGTATCACTCGCTTAGTCAACCCTTTCCCTTGCAATTTGGCGGATATAGTAAAAAAAAAATTCGTCCAGCTATGGCCTCCATTCTAGCCCTAATGATTTTACGATTTCTCCATCTCCAATCTGCAGTGTGAATAGTGGGTCATCTTCGCTTTTACTCATTTGTCCAATTATGGCTTGGGAGTTTGAGCACCACTTCCTTAATGGCATTTTTGCTGATTTAAGGATAACATCAATCTCTTTCTGAATCCTACAACAGTCATCCACACTGTCCGCCCCCGTCATCAAATCGTCCATGTAAAAGTCACGTAGAATGGCTCTTGACGCCTCAGGATACTGTTGTTCCACCTCTTGTGCCTACGCAACTAAGCATTGCGTGGCCAAAAACGACGCTGGAGTCGTACCATAGGTCACCGTCGTCAATTGATAGGTGCGTATACGATCTTCTGGGCTTTGTCTCCATAAAATCCGCTGCAAATTCCAATCCTCTTCTGCAACGCGTACTTGACGAAACATCTTTTCGACATCAGATGTCACGACGTATTGTTGTTTCCTAAACCGTGTAAGTATTCCGAAAATGTTCTCTTGCACAGTAGGGCCACATTTTATTACATTATTAAGAGATAATCCTGATGAGCTTAAGGCTGATGCATCAAAGACGACTCTGACCTTAGTTGTTAGGCTGGAAGTTTTAATGACAGCATGATGCGGAAGGTAAAAGGCTGGTTTTGGAATGGCGAGTTCGTCAGCGACTTCTATCATATGCTTCATCTCAATATATTCGTTTATAAAATTTGTGTATTCCATTCTCAGTTTCTCATCGCGCTGCAACCTGCGCTCTACAATAAGAAATCGGACTGTCACCATAGCTATTGTAGAACCCAATTCATTCACTGTGTCCTTTCTTGGCAGACACACTACGAAACGACCTTCATCATCTCTATATGTAGTTTGCTTGAATTGTCTCAATGCTTCTTCTTCTTCAAGACATCTTTGATTAGCCTTTGATAGTCTCCCAAAGCTGGAAGTTTCACTGTCCATTGTTGCTTTCTAATCTTCCTCTAATAACTCGCCAACTGAATGAATTCCAACTAGGGGCACTGCCCCTATCTCACCAGTTACTATTAAACCAAACTTGCTATGGTTCAAAAACACATTTTTTACATTGAGTGGTATTCGTTCTATGCATGTGGACGTTACATCAAAAAATACCCCCCGCCGATTAATAGGTCTCTACGGCACCAGGGTTATGGAAGGATGGATCTGCTAGTTTGGGAACGAGCTCATTAGGAATTTGCCAACCTTGTACGGGTGTCGGGCACGGCGGTAGGTTGTTGACAATTAATGGCAGAACGTAACAAACTAGTTTAACTCTGTAATCTTGCAGTCTCGACTGAATTACAATGTCTACATATGATAACGCATGGACACGACTTTCACCAATACCGCTTACTGGCAATGCAGCCCTTTGGGATCTCAGTTGCAATTTATTCGCTAAATTTCCAGAAATAAAATTGACCTGGGATCCACTATCCGTAACTGCCCGGCATTGTTTCTGCTTTCCAAGTCTGTCCGCAGTAGATAGAAACACGTATCCTTGTTCTGATCCAGCTGTTAATGATGCAGCTGCTGAAATGCTTGGTTCTTGTGACCCACTATTTTGGCTATTGGCGTTTACCTGTGGTGCTTGAAACTCATCCCAAAATCATATTTTTTATTTGTACCAATTCGAAACACGGTAGCTGATCCTATAATCATAAATTAAAGTACATTAAATATAAAAAATAGTTCGATATAGTTATATACATAATTGTTAATTTTACCTTTCGATCCATCTGAATTGTGTAATGGAAACAAATTATTTTTTATATTATTTGCACTCATACTAGTTGAAGGGGTCTGCTGTTGTTGAAATTGTGAAGAAGATCTTATCATTATTTTTTTTCTTTCATCTGATACATCACTTATTGGAGAGTGCAAAATTAACTTTTGTTTTGAGACACTACAATATACTACTGCGGGATCTATTGAGAAATATAATTTTATATATTAGTACCTATATAATATAGTTATTCTTTATTATAATTGAAACATGTGGAAAAATAATATTTATGTATACCATCTACTTTCGTAAATTCACAATGGTCCAGGGTTTGGACTTCAAAGGTAGATAACAACTGTGTTGATGTTTTTTTATGACCGACTAGAGTGTTTGGTTTCATTTCATCTAGAACTATATTAATCAATTGATTATTATACAAAATGTGTAATATAATGTATATAATATAAATAAATTTAAAATCATTGTTTACTTATGTCAGAATAAGAGTTATTCATTATATTTGTTTAATTTTTTTCAAACACATGTTTTTTGATTGAGAATCAGTTTTTTTCATTATACCTACAGATTTATAATATTATTTTATTTATTTATAGGTAGGCACTTTATTCTTAATATATAGTATCAATAATATTAACACATGCTACCTTGAATCAAAGGTTGAGAATAATCAGAGTCTGAGCCAAAATTTTCAATATCTAAATCATTAGGGTAAATTTTGTCAAACACACGTTTTTTTGATTGAGTATCAGTTTTTTTCATTTTACCTACAGAATTTTAATATTATAATTTATATTTATTAATTATAGGTACTGATATTCTTATAATAGTATATTAACAATATTAATACATACCATCTATAATCAGAGGTTGGGAATAGTCAGGATCATCGTCGGAATTATCAATATCTGAATCATTATGATCAATTTTGTCAAACGCACGTTTTTTTGATTAAGTATCAGTTTTTTTCGTTTTACCTACAGAATTTTAATATTATAATTTATATTTATTAATTATAGGTACTGCTATTCTTATAATAGTATATCAACAATATTAATACATACCATCTATAATCAGAGGTTGGGAATAGTCATGATCATCGTCGGAATTATCAATATCTAAATCATTAAAGTCAATTTTGTCTAAAACGCGGTTTTTTGATATAGTATCAGTTTTTTTCATTTTACCTACAATGAAAACAATATTTTATTATTAGTAACTTATAAATACCTTTAAAATTGAGCTAAAAACTACTACCTAAGTTAGAAAAAAAAATTTACTTGGCTTTAACGAAGGCGGCTTTCCAATACATTTGGATTTATTTTGTAAAATGAAATCTTCATCATTTGCAGATAGTTCAGACTGAAACTGGGCAACATTTGTCTTGCTTCAAGCTTCTTCTAAAGTTGCTACATAACCAACAATAATTTAATAAAATAAAATATAAATTAAGATAGGTACCTATAAATTATTGAAGATTATAGATATTTCTCAAATATGTAAATACCATATTTCCTTCCAAGAACCCTTGCAGGATACCACTTATAATTATTTTCATCTGGATAATCTTGTTTTACAATATGTTTTATAGAATTTTTTGATACGATTGGCCAAGCACATGTTTTATTTATTTTTTTATACCATGTTTCAGGCACTGCCTCTGCGGCATTGTCATTAACAAAATGAACAACTACCCACATGATTAGAAATCCAAATAATCTAAATAACATTATTATCAAATAAATATTTTTAAATAATACATAAATAATTTACAGGTAGTAGCATTTAAAAACCTGACTGATACCAAACAACAAATTAGGTAATTACTTAGTATGTAGGTACATAAATATTTATATGCTATATAAGTATATATGAATGAATAATTAACAATATTTATCTTAAGCTGAATATAATTTAAATTAATACTATTTTAATAAAAATAATTATAATATTTTATTATATTTCTTAAAATTACAATTTATAATATTACACAAAATAATAATTAACACATTTTATAACAAAAAAATAGTATTTACAGAATATATATATATAACTAGGTAGGTATTTACAAATTACAATGACGTGTGGAGTATTGGCATTGCAACTAATATATTATCATGTTTAATGATCATTATTTTTTTTTTTATTTCCAAATAGTCCCAGCATTTTATCACATTACTAAGAGCATCAACAGTATAAATATCAAAAGTTGAAGTATCTGCAGGATTATCATATAAAGCCATTTTCTTTTCAAATGTTTTTCCAATTAATTTAATACTATGATCTGTTTTTATAATATTCAAACATTGAACAATTTCCCTATTATTAGTCATTATGTCACTATTCTTAATATCTGTAGTATCAATTTTAAATTTATCGAAAATAATTTTTTTAAACTATATTCCTTTGATATTGTCAACTAATGGTCCATTTTTATGTTTTTTAGTCATAATTGGTAGTACTATTGATACATTTGGTAAAGTTACAGGCAATTTATACAATTCTTTATATCTATTTATTAATTGTTCAAGTGGTTTCTCATGTTTCCTAATTTTACTCTTTAATTCCTTCATAAAATTTTCGAACGGAAACGCACTGCAATTGTCTAGAGGGCCAAAGTGTTCATAGTCATCTGTTAAATGTAAAAGGCAATGGACATTTTGCGAAATATTTTGACGGCTATAAATTATTTCAAATGACTTAACAAAGTAGTTCAATAATTCTTTAGCATAATTTAAATAACAAGAATAATCAGGACTAATTAATATTATTATTGCCACATGTAAAGCCATAAAGTTTGTATATGAATCTTCAGTAATAATATTTTTAAGCACAATAGGTCCAATATAAAGTATAAAAAATCTTAATTCACTAGCTTTATACCTCCCAAAATCTTGTATTACTCTAGTTTTTCTTGGAAAATCAGAGGGAATGCATGATTTAATGTTCAATAGTGAAGTACTTAACGCATTTATCCTACGGCCGGGGATGCGAACTTGTACTGGACCAGTATGCAACCAAAGTAAAATTAATTTTTTTACAACTCCCAGTGCTACTAGATGCATATAATCGAGTGGAAACATTCTAACAATATCTATACCAGGTATTTCTATAAGTCTTGATAGAGTATCTCCAATGTGGTGTTCCTCGTATATCTTTTTTACATATGTTTCATGTGTTCTTTTAAGAGAAAAATTACAATAAGGATAACAGACACGGTTTTTATAGTATTCGCCTACTTGGATACAACGAGTACATGAAGAAAATCTTGAATGGCCTTTCAATTGTAATATAAATGCTTTAGCAGGACTGTCACAAATAAACCCACTTATTGATACTTTTATTGTACAATTATTTAAAACAATACCGTTTGCTATAAGATTTTTTGTTTCCGAAATAAAATCATCTAGAAAAACATTGCTATTTTTTGGCTTAGAATAACCATGGTAAATACCAACAGGGAAAACAATTTTAGTTATATTTTCAATATAAGCTAAAATGGGCCACAATTGACTATTACTGCTTTTTGCAATAGGCAATCCGTCAATACCTATCATAAGTTTTATTTCCGACAAATTATATGAAGATGCATGTCTAATAATTCCTTCTTCTAAGCCAAAATGATAATAATGACCGGGCTCGACCACACGGATGTTTGATATTTTAGTGCGAGGAGTAGATAATAAAATCCGGCAGTTCATTAGTATTTATAATATCTTGTTGTTTTATCATTTGCAATAATTTATTTACAGTGGTTTGGGGCACATTGCATTCGATTACCCATCTACATAAATCATCTTTAAAAGAAGTGTTGTCTGTACTTTCTGACGGAGTTTCTGTAAATATTTGTAACAAACCATCATTGTGATGGACTTCATCGGTTAAATTATTACAAAGTTCATTTGTTTCATTTTTTGAATCAATAGAGGATACTACTTTTTGAGATAATGGAATATTTTGGCTACAAAGTGTTACTGTTTGAGACAAATAATCTGTGCTGATTGAAGGTGTGCAGTTATAAAAATTAGTATCGGCTATTTCGTTTATTTCTAAATTACTGTCACTATTAGAATTTAACATTTGTATAGAATCTAATTCTTTTTTAATTTTCCTTCGTAAAGTTCCCTCAGATTGCATTTTGAATAGTCTATATTATAATAAATAATTAAAAATATACCTCTTATTATTTAACTATTTACTAGGCTATTTACTCAATCAAACTAAGAATTAAAAATGAAATTAGGTAGGTAAACAAAATCTTTTTGAATAAATAGTTTTAAACAGGTGATTATTTTGAATAGTACTTTAGTAGATAGGTAGATATTTATCCTTATTTTTTAGTCTCAATATTTAGTTGAATAACAAATCATAGTATAATATAGTAATAATTAGGTACCTATATTATATTCGGCGCATCCGAGTTGGGTCCCGAATACTAAGGGCTAATCACAGGTAGTGTACTAGTTGGGTCCCGGATTTTAGAAGGTGCTATCCTAGTTAGGTCCCGGATTTTTAAAGGTACTATTCTAGTTGGGTCCCAGATTTTTATAGGTACTATGCTAGTTGTGTCCCGAATTATTATAGGTATTCCACTAGTTGCTGAATATTTTTTGGTAAGTATACTATGCACTATATACTAATATTTTCACTCCCATTTTAACAGACTGTCTATGATCTATTTAGACCACAGGTATGGTTAAAAATATTTTTTACAGTTTCTTTTTAAATATTAAAAACGCTAAAAACCAAGTATAAAAATACATACTATTTAATTTAAACATAGCCATATAAAAGGTATATAATTTGTATAATAGTATTTGATAGTAAAAATATTATAATAATTTAAAATATTATACAATAATATTAATACAATTTTATTAAATTAAAAAGTAAATGAAAAGTACTTATACGTATTTAATATGACCATTGGGATATTCGTAATAAAAAAAAGACGTAAGTGGTCTTCTCATGGATTTTTCGAGCATTCGTGTAATAATATCAGTGTTATCGGTAATATCTGATAATTTTTGACATATTTTATAATAAGCTATCTGGAACAGCGATAAATGCCGGTTAAACCTCGACGAGTTATCTATCGACGACTTTATAGCATATACGGTGCACACCTATAGCTACACGTTGGTAGTAAGTGTTCTGCATTCTAACCACTAACACTATGGAAGATTCTAACCTTATGTTCAGTGAAAAGGGAAAAAAAATATATATTATAGAAGGATACAAATTTTCATTTCACAAACTTCTGAAAAATGATATTGAACGATGGAGATGTATTCATAGATCATGTAAGTCATTTTTTAAATATAAAGAAAATCAATTTATTGATCAAAATTTAACACATAATCATAATTGTGATTCCGAAAAAATATTAAATAGGCAGATATTAAATAATAATTTAAAGAGAAAAGCTCAAGATGATATATGTGAGAAACCTTCTAAATTATTACATTCCGAATTAAAAAACAATGATACAGATACATTAACACGTTACGATTGTACACTTATTAAAAAAAATATTCATCACGCGAGAAAAAATATTCTACCAAACATTCCACAAAGTTATGACGAGGTTCACAAAGTATT
>VUJU01006438.1:0-10333 GCA_009835225.1 Aphis craccivora
GATATGTATATGAAGGTAATATTAAAACAAAAGCAAAACAAATAATTTTAACTTTATTAGTTACCTACTCTTAATAGATGTGTACAAATGGTATAACTTATTTTTATAGCTTTTAGAGTATTTTTTAATGAAAAAAGTATAATTATTTTTCTTTATAGGCAAAATAAATGAAAGATTGTTATGTTTGGAAGTAGCTTCAGATGCTTCTGGTAAAGGCATGTTTGATACATTTTGCGCTATCTCTAAAAAATACCAAATCAACTGGAAAGAAAAATTATGTGCTCAGGTATACGATGGGGCTGCATCCATGCAAGGAGTTTATTCTGGACTAAAAACTCTCATTCAAAATGAAAATCCCCGGGCAGTCTTCATATGGTGCTTTGCTCATATTCTAAATTTAGCTATTGTTGACACTTTAGATAGTTCAACTGATACAAGAAACTTTTTTGGTGATCTACAAGGGCTAATTGGATTTATGAGGGCTCGGAAACGCACTGCTCTATTCTATGAGTGTCAAAAAAAATTGAATGTAGGAGCAAAAGCCAAAAACAGAATAAAGAAGCTTAAAACATTTTCTGGCACACAATGGACATCTCATGATCGAGTGATTTTAGTAATTCATGAGAAGTTTGATGCTCTCAAAGAAACTCTTAAAATAATTTCAGATTCAACTGACAGAGTATCATCATCAAATGCGCGTATATTTTTGACAACAATTTCTTCTTTTAAATTTGTTCTTATTATGAAACTTATGAAACAGTTGTTTGCAATAACAACTCCTTTATCTTGTTACTTACAATCTAAATCTATTGATTTTATTCAAGCCTATCAATTAGTCGACGTGGCAAAAAAAGATTTAGAAAAAATGAGGTTTACAGAAAAGTTTCAAGAACTTGTAGAAAATACTAAATTATTTGCAACTGAAAATAAACTCAAAAAGTGTGACTTCAAGGAAACTAGAATTCGTAAAAGGAAAATATTAGCTGGAGAACAAACTTCTGATGAAAAATTTGATTCAGTATCAGAAAGGTAAAAAGTGAACAGGCCCTCCCGAAGACGTTAACATGGAGGCTGTATACGACAGGTTAGGTTAACGTATGGCGTATACGTGGTTACCTCGAGACACCTCCCACACCACCACCGCAGTAGATACACCGGGCCACGGCTGATGCAACCACCCAAAGTCCATGCCACTGGCCCGGAAGAGTATCTACTTCGGACTATAACCACCCTGCCAACCACCCAATCGCGACCGGCCGGAAACCCGCCGTCCCTGGCGGTTTGGGGGGGGGGTGAGTATGACACGGTCCGCGTAACACCGATTTAAATTCAATCGGCATTTACGCGGAAACCGCTAATTACTTTTCTTAACAACCGCCAGACGATGGCGGACGACACCGACGCGCGACAACCGCGCGCGGAAGAATCGAACCGCCGACCCGTGAACCGAACCTAGACTCATCAGTCTTGTGATCTGCGTCCTACCGCACACACCCTCACATTATTTTTTTTTTTTCACTCACCAGTATCAATAAGTTGTGCACTATTATATTGTTTTTTTTTTTTTGTTGTTGTTTGAAGTGTCTTTGTCTTATCGTAAATCGTCGTGTCGTTGCTTTCGCTCTGGCATAATAAACCATTCACTTCACCCTCAACATTTGGTGTTATTTTTTTTCCTTCCCCACTCAATCATCTTTCCACATCCACCTCCCGACACCGTCAAGTCACCAGGTACGCGTCAAATCATAAACAATATTATAGTATGTTTAAGGTATTGTGCTAGGTATGTACTAACCGAGTTCAAAATCATCATTATCAACATTGTCGTCAATTTCTGAACTACTATCATCATCAAATTCATCAATTATTTGAGAAATATCATTATAAGACAATTTTTGAGCCATTTTATTATTATTTTTTTTTTCGAACATAACTACTATACAAGCGACGAACAATATCAAACTTTCGCGGCTGTTGCGATACTAATCAGCTTATCGGGTGGGCTACAGTTCATACTAATGGCACGTTTATGATAAAATGCTGCCGACATAATATCTAATTGATATTATCATCAATTAAAATAATATTACTAAGCTCTTTGGAAATTTTTTAAATTTTATATCGATATTTAATTCCCAAAGACTTTATAAACAAGTCCTTCGTCTATTACAACTATACAAGCAAAGACTTGCCAGGCGAGTAGTACGTCAATATTTCAAAACCAACCTTCGTCTATTAGATTAAATTCTTTTGGACTTGTAACGAGTCCATCGTCTGCTACGTCATAACAAAAAAAATCTATGTCCGTCTCTAATGTGTTAATAGTTTCTCTAAACCTCAACTTATCTTTGGATAATTTTTTTGCTAGTTTACTTAATTTTTCAGCCATAAAACGGTATGTATTGACAAACTTTATGTTAAATTTTGGTGCGATTTCTTTACTAGATGATATATATTTTTCAGATGAATTAGATTTAACATGAATATCTTTATCATTACACCCAAGTTCACGAAATATGAAGTGACTGTCATATGCAAATTATGAAGAAGATTGATACAAACGATGGAGAAGTTAGCTGAAAATTACATTTTACAAAAATAAATCGTCTGTAATTTCCAGTTATATGACAGTGATCTCGAACTTTTAACAAATTATTATCTATAAAAAATAATAAACATTTTTCACAAACCTTAGGTTTTTGAAAATATTTTTCTTCTTTTAAAGTTAATTTGTTTTATAAATATTATTGATTTTATTTCCTATAGTTACCATACTATTCATGAATTTTTTTGCTGCATTTTTACCTTTATATTTTACTTTTCTAGGAATTTCAAACTTTTTTATTAATTTTTTCGGAATAACATTATAGTCAACTTTTACATAAAACCCGTAACTCATAAGTTTATGTAAATGTGTAATATGAGTTTTTGGTTTTTTACCATTTTGAAAGAATTTTTCAGGTTGTAAATAGTTATTACTTTATATAGTAATGTTTTCAGGATTTTAAATACATTCGAAGTCAGCGTATATAACAATTGGGATTCGTTTAGTATTTTTATAGTTTTTGAAATATATAAAATCGTCATCTCCTTCTTCAAACATTATAGGTCTTCCTTATTTATTTTTAATACACATTTCTTTATGTCTAATTAATCCTGTTTCACCCCAAAGTTTGCTTTTACATGGTTTATTTCCAAAACGTGTAAAACACATCTTTCACACAATCAATTTTGAACAATTTTTAGTTCTTTGGCTTCTAATAAACCTTGAGAAGTTGTTAATATAACAATAATGAAATGTATTATTATCATCAATAGAAATAGGTCGAAATGATTTTTTTTTCAATATTAGTTATATGTTATGGATAAATTACATCTTTATCATCTAAGCTGTAAATATTAATTGATACATTGTTTATTTTTTCAAATTTTTTTAACTGAGTTATAGGTGTTGGAAAATCAATACATTTAAAATTTAACCCACTTTTTTTTCTAACATATATGTACTTCCTCCTTTAAGAGGATTAACTTTATTAATTCGTAATTGTATACAATCTATAGATTTAAGTGACCAGCCTGATTTTTTTGATATAAAATGTGCTTCCTCAGATAATAGTTTGTTAAACATTTTGTTTAATAATCTATTAAAATTGGATGATTTACATGCTAATACGTTTGTTGTTTTAAATGACATATCTTGTACTTCATTCGTTAATAGTTGTTCATACGTGCTATCAACATGTAAATTTAATTTAATTGTTGACTGCTGACTTGATTGTGTTAACTTAGAAATTAACATTTCAGAAACATAACTAAAAACACATGGTAGTCTATTATTTCTTCCTTGTTCTTAACAATAAACGTTCTCGTCAGGGGTGAACGAAGGAAAAAAATTCGGGGGGGGGGTTTGAAAAAGTTTAAAGTAGGTATTCATTAATATTATAATATTCATACTGTATTACACTTTAACTACCTGTTTATTTTAGGCACTTATACTATACACATTATACATATTATACATATTACATATCATAGATTAATAATTAATTATTAATATTTGTCAATTCAATTTAAATTATAAAACAAAGATCTATACGTCTTTGTTTTTTTGCCATTATATCAATGACCTCTTCACAAGTCACTTCCACGTCTCTGTATAAGTTTAATAGCATTAATCCATTTAATCGCTCCTCACCAGTCTTGTTGCGCAGATATGTTTTCAATCTTCGAAGATAAGAAAAAGACCGTTCGCTTGTTGCTATAGAAACGGGTAGAGTTGCACCAATCTGCAAAAATGTGTGTATTGATGGATATAATGCAGAATTACAATTGTTGAGAGTCTCGATAAATGTTTTCGGCCGTTTATCTTTTGAAATATTTTAACAATGTCTGAAACAACAATGAATTTTATGTTTTAATATAGATCATAAACAATATTTTTATGTTTAAGAAATTAAATATTTTGTTACCTGTGCCATATGGTCATCTCAGCTATAAAATCATCAGTAGATCCCTTGATGTCATTTCACTGATTTATTTTGTATTCAACTCAGAGAACTTAGTCGGAAGAATATTTTGAATTTTTGACAGTAGTTCCTGGTGTTCAAGAAATTTTATTTTTAGTTGCATTAATAAGTCGTACCACCAAGCACCCGTCACTATTAAATTGTGATTTTGAATATTTAAACGTTTTAGGTATCTATTTAGACCCACTATTATCAGTGTCTCCTAGATAATGACTCCAGGTGTACAGCAATTAATTTTTTGGTCAATGTGTGGAAAATAATTTTATTTTTGGATAAAGATTCAATTCCAGTTTCAAATGAAGACATTATTGGCATATTACTAGCACAAGATGAAGTGGACAATCATGTTGAAGATGATGATTTGGAGGATTTTATTAAAACCAAAACATTTATTCTTTACAAGAAATAAATGAAAATGTTGAAGCAATACCAATTCGCTTATTGTTACAATCATTTGACAATATTAATCGTTTACATCACTCCATGAGTATTAGATTATATTGGCAGGATTTAAAGTTGATCAAACCAGAGCTATTTAGATAAGCACAAGCGATCTTAAGTGTTCCTGTTACTCAAGTAAGTACAAAACATTTTTAGATTCTTAATAGTTTTAGACTTTCAGTTCTAACTTTTAATAATTCATTTATTAAAAATTAATAAACTATTAATGTTTTGATTTTTTTTTTTAATTTTTAATGAAATCATAAATTTATACTTTAAAATAATATTTAATTTATATAATTTATTTTAATATGCATTTTATTGTTAAATCTAAAAAGTTATAAGTACCTATTTATATATTTTGTAATATGTATATTTATTATTTTATAAAATTAAAAATTATTAAAAAGATCTAGATTCTAGATCATTGTTTTATATTATTTCACAATATTAAATAATTCTATTTGTGTTATCTAATTCAAAAATACTAACAACAAAATTATGTTTGATCAAAATAAATAATAAACAAGGACTTTTTTTGTAGAAAAATTACTAATTAATGGTAAGTATTAATTTAATATGTTTTTTTTTAAAAATTATATTTGCATTAAAAATAAAATAAAATTACAACATCAAATTCGCATTAAAAATCTCATGTTAATTGATATAAAACATGTTTTTATTTTTTTAACACCCAAATTAACCATAATTAAACCAAATAAATTTACATTTAACCATAACCAGAAAAGTTGATTAACCCGAAACACCAAAATTCAATAATCAAATTTTCCTTTAACACTCAAAACCCAAAACCCGAAAAAACGATTCCGGTGCAAAGCTCTGGATAAAGGTATTGATATTGTGTCAACTGTTTAATTATTAAGAATACAATTTGTCAAGTCTTTTGTAAAATAAGAAGTATTTTCTGGAATTTTCCGAACAAAATTTGAAACTTCAAAGGGGTATATTGGATTAAGATAGATAGATTCATTAATATAGCAGTTTTGGTTTAGTTTATTCCAATTTAATTTATTATAATTACTAATATTAATCTCTTCAGAAATATTTTTCCAACATTAATATAATAATTATTTAATTCGTTTAATATTTCAGATTTGTTAGTTAAAGTAATATTTGAAACTAAACTGTTCACAGTTTATTGGAGGTTTTTTTTTCTTAGTACTATAAGATACTTCATTTATTAATTTCCATGTTGTTTTCATATTGTTTTTAGTTTGAGAGATTTGATTACAATAATATAAAAACGGGCTTTTTTCAATCAAAAGGTTCAAAAGATTTCTATATTTGATATTTTATTTATTTTATTTTAATTAATTTACGTCCAATCGGGCAATTAGACAAAGAGTTTAAATGTACAAAGATACATTATTATATAGCATTTAACAGAAGTTAAATTAGAATGAATGGGTACAGATAATAGTGACTTAAATATACATAATATATAAAAGTGGCCCAAGAAGTAAGCTACAGTTACAACGCATTATTATAGTTACGAAACATTCGATGCATAGGGTGATTTAAATCATAATTAGAAGAAAGGGAAGGAATGTAAAGTGGAGTGTGATTTCTTGTAGGATAGGATGGAATACTAAATAGAAGAGTAGGATCATCAAGGGAGCCATTAAGAAGAGATGATACAAAAATAATGTTAGCAGGAAGACAACGGTTAGAAAGCGTTTGGATATTCAAAGTTTGGCGAACAAGTGAATAATCATGTGCAGGATGGACAATTTGCAATAGGAAAACTTCGTAAGAAAGTTAACTATTTTGAACGCTTCTAGTCTTAGTTGATACTTGGCTAGGTAGGGGTGCCAAACTTCGACACCATACTCTAATATAAAGCGTACCAGACAGAAATAAAGTGAGCGAAGGCAATTAGCCGAGGAGAACGTTTTAGAGACTCGTTTAATAAGTCCTAAGATCTTAAGGGCTTTAGGGACAATTATATTTATGTGGTGCTCGAAACTTAAAGAAGAGATATAGAAAATGCCGAGATACTTGAATACAAACACCCGATTAATAAGGACGTCACAAAGGCGATAAGGATGGAGAATGGGAGAGCGACTTCTATTAAATGACATTATATGACACTTTCCAAGGTTGAGAAACAAACCTAGACGAGAGACCCTTTTAGTGAAGGTATCAAGTTTAAATTGGAGGATGAGACAATTCTCAGGAGAATCAATTTTTAAGTAGATTTTTATGTGATCGGCAAATAGGAGGAACTTGGCTTTTGTAATCCACTTATTAATAGTATTCGGGATGCCAGCTATTTACTCAGCATTTGGCTGGGCAGACCCTTGAATAAAAGAAAATGGTGTTCAGCGTTGGACGGAATGGGTGACCGACATATAAATAAAATAATAATAAGATGTAAATAATTGACAATAATATATTATGAACACGACCAGTAAATATGTGTATATGTTGACCGGGAAATCGTCTCTTCCCGAGCGCAACTCCAAACAATAATAAATAACAACCGATTAAAGCAATAACAACAATGATAATATCTGTTACCGGACGGCACATGCGCCGTGATGCGGAGGTGTATCGGCGGCGGCGGCGACTGGAACAGCTGTTGGCGCGACGATGCGACGACACACAGGTGAATGGGAGGCGGCGGCTCTGACGATGACGAGCAGCCGGATTACGTAATTCGCACGTTATGTAATCACGGTACGAATATCAGCGGCGACGGCGAGTAATGGTCGCGCAACGGACAACAAGTCGACGCTAGTCGGTACGACGTCGAGAACGACAACAACGGCGTCGAACGCGCGACTACGTCGGTTCACGCGACAGCGAAACAATATTATGGCAAACGGACGTGCGCGAATAAATCACACCACACGAGGTTGTCGCTAAACGGCACCAAAAAAACAACGACCGGACGCGACACACGCACGGTCTGCTCAGCTAGAGCGTACGGAGAAGACAAGACACAAGAGTAGGTCGCCGGCGGCGGCTCGGCCGGAGTCCAGTGTCCACAGGTCGCCGTCTCGCGGACCGGTTGCAGAAACCGTGATAAAAACGGCGGCAATTTCGAACAAATAGAGTTAACAAAGAGGATAAATAAAATAGGGCTAAGGTGACCTCCTTGGGGGACTCCCGAAGGTACATCTATTAATTCAGAAAGTGAGTCATGAAGCTTGACAAACTGCTTCCTGTTGGTAAGATATGATTTTAACCATCTAAGGAGGGGATTCCCGATGCCAAGTGCCTGAAGTTTATTAATAATAAGGCCGTGATCAACTGTATCAAATGCCTTACTAAAATCTGTGAAAATGAAGTCAACTTGGTTTTTCTGCTCAAGGCATTCAGGGATGTTGACGTAAATACAACACTACTAGTTATAGTAGACTTGCCAGTCCTGAACCCATGCTGCTCATCAATAATGATATTGTTTAAACTGCGCTTAACCCTATTGAATATAAGTGATTAGAATATTTTAGCGATGTGAGGAATGATTGAAATAGGGCGATAGTTTTTGACATCGGAAGGATCACCAGATTTATAAACAGGAGTAACAGAACAAATTTTCCAAACAACAGGAAAAACACTTTCGTTCAAGGAACGACGAAATAGTAAAAAAAGAAGGAACGCTATGGCATTGCGGCAGGTAGCGAGCTGATTTGTTATCAGGGCCATTTGAGCTGGTGTTACTTAGTGCATTCAGTGATATTAAGACGTCTTCATGAGAAAGTTTATGTCGGACGGCAGCTTGAAAGGCAGTCCATCATAGGTTGTAGAAGATTGATTGGAAATAGTTAAAGGTGGGTTAAAGGTAGATGAAAAATTAGTAGAAAACATGTTTGCTGACTCGACGTTGGAATTAGAGATAATGTTGCCCAAATGGACAGTGGATGGGATGGTTGGGTTTTGTCTTAGATCACGGACATATTTCCTGAAGCTACTAGGTGAAGTTGTAAGAGAATTCTCAGTCTCTTTTAAATGGGATCTATAGTCGGTCCTAGAACGGAATTTCCATTTTGCTCTTAATTCTGAGAATAATAGATAGTCTGGAAGTTGCTTAGTTTGCTTATATTTTTTGTGTGCTTATTATTTTTTTTTTTTTAATGAGATTTTTAAGATTGCCAGATACCCAGCGAGGGAATTTAGGTTCAACAAATGTCTTGAGCGGGATAAACTTGCCTATAGCCTTAAGTAGAGCGTCATTAAATACCACGGCAGCATCATTAATAGAATATTCAGAAAACGTTAACGGCCAGTTAAACGATGATAAGTATTGAGACATTGATACGTAGTTGCCTGATTTAAAATCGCGATAAGCACGAGAGATACGGTTGTGAGGTTTATAATGAAGTGGTAAATGAATTAGCAAAGGTGGATGATAAGCATCCGGCCTAAAAATTGGAGTGGGAGCACAACTAACAGAAGGTTCATTACTAGAGGAAAAAATTAGGTTGAGAAGCACCCCATGACTGTTAGGTATTTGGCTAAGCTGAAAGAGATTGTGGAAGAAAATGAATCGACTAGGTGAGAGGAAGAAGAAGTTAAGCAACCTGTGGCGTTTAGGCCTAGCCGACCCACGTACCAGAATACTTGAGGTATATTGTAATCTCCGTAAACTAAAGTGTAGCGCGGATTAAGAGACGATATTAATTGTTCAACAGAGGAGGTATGGGTTTCAAAGACAGAGAGTGGAACATTTGGTGGAAGATAAACTGCGCCAATGAGTACGGTAAAAGAATCTAAAGTGAGAGTCACACAAATACTTGTTCAACGTCTACATTATCAATGAGTATGTCGGTAGATTTAAGATGGGTTTTAACTGCAATAAGAACACCTCCGCCACGAGAAAAATTACTGTTAGAAGAGTGTCTGTCCTGACGGAAAACAAGAAATACATCAAAACCTAACTCAGAGCTGGATATGTCAGGAGTTAGCCAGGTTTCAGTAAGAACAATTATGTCATAAGAAATAAAGGAAGGAAATGATGATCTTACGTTAAAGAGCTTAGTTCTAAGGCCACGTACATTTTAATAAAAAATACATAAGTTGTGATTTACGACATTTTTAGTTTTAATATTATTAAAATTAGAAAGAGGAGAGTTAAAGGTAGACTTAGTAAATATGGGAGAATTTGGGTTACAGCTGGATAGAAAGGTGTGTTGGTAGTTTGAGTTTATGATAAAGCTATTAGGTGGAGGAAGATGGAGAGAGATTAGTTTTTTGAGGTCGATGGTCTGATGAGATCTTGAAGACGGTTGATAACACGTGGCATGCCATTAAAGTGTTTGATCATGATGTCCAATTCCCCTTTTTCACTTCTTTCTTTTAGTTCAGAGTAAGTTTCACGCACAAACTTGCGTTCCATTAGT
>VUJU01006440.1:0-10043 GCA_009835225.1 Aphis craccivora
GCTTGCGCTAACTCTGGTAGATCACGTCTGAAATGTGCCTATCCTGGACCCCCTTATATATCACCCAGGGATCCCCGCGGTACCGGCAGGTCCCTGCTGGTCAGTGCACGTGCAGCCTTCGCATCCCCACGACCTGCGTCAATCGCATATCTATGTGCGTCAATCATATACCGATGACTTCCGGTTTAGTTATAACCGCACGTGCGATGATTCCTGATATGACCCTGACACGACACATTCGCGTAATATAATATAATTTTAATATAATATTACTAATTTCACCAGCGTTTCTATAGGCATTTTATAGGTCATTTTATAGGCCATTTTATAGGTATTTTTGTACAATTACTTTATTTCCCTAAGACTAATAATTCTACCCTTTGTTTGTTTAATTGCCTACTTTAATGTGTCGCATATTTCTGCTCCCAGGGTTTTCAAATAATATTATCTACGTTTGGGTACCAATGTATACTATATTTAATAAATTACATATTATAATTTATATAATATCGTCTCATAGATAATATTAATCAGTGATTCACCAGGTATTACATTTATCTTTCAAACAATAAGCATTTTTTTATTTTTAATATTAGTTATTATTTATGATGTAACTAATTAATATACTTAAGGTATAATAACTATAATAATATAACTCTTATAGATGATACTTTAAAATGTACTATTGACAAATTAATTAAACATATGACAAGTTGTATCATTGATTTATAAACTGGTTCATATAATCAATGGTTGTAAATACTTAACCTTAACATATTAAAAGTTGAAAGAATCTTACAATTTTATTTTTACAAACATTTTTTATTTCCTAAGTCAGTTTAAAAAATAAATACTCTATATGTATGGTTAGGTTAGGAAGTCAAAATGTACTAGGAAAGTATAGTATTAACATTTTTCATAGCAATATTTAAAAAATAATATAAAATAAATAATAACCTATATTACCAGGGTATTAGATACCTATAAATATTATAATTTGGTTAATAGTGTAGGTATTTAATAATCAATCGTTGTAATTATGCCTAAAATCAACAAAGGGTATAGAAGAAATAATTTGAAAGCTTCTTCACGTACTCGTCGAAGAATAATTCAACTTCAGGATTAAGATATTCAATTTATGAAAATAAATTCATATCAACCAGATAATTTAAATAATTTACTTATTTCTTCAAATAAAACTCCTGTTCCTGTACCAATTACAAATTGTGTCAATGATACAATTTATAATAATAATTTGTCTCCTCAAAGCAATTTTAACATAAATAATAATTTAACAATAAAAGAACTACAGTTTTTACCTGTCCAAACAAATAAAACTATAGAAAATAATTGTTCAAACTCAATAAATGATATTGAAACTTTTAAAAATGAGATAAAAAATTGGGCTGTTAATTGTAGAATACCTCAATGCCATTTAAATGCTTTATTAATTATCTTAAGAAAGTATGACGGTTTTAAAATGCTTCCTAAAGATTCAAGAACCCTTTTACAAACTCCTAATTAAGTTACCATTGATAAAATTCGCCTTATTAACCCAAATAGGAAATACTTTCATTTTGGATTAACCGAGTCGTTATTAAAGTATTATTCCTCCATTAATAATATTCCAAACATAGTTGAATTGGTAATTGGCATTGATGGGCTTCCAATAGCACGGTGTAGCAATAGCCAACTTTGGCCAATTTTAGCATATGTGAAACCTGAAAATAGTTTTGAAAAAAAAACATGTATTCCCTGTTGGTTTATTTTGGGGTAAAAGTAAACCAATAGATAGTAATGAATTCTTTTATGATTTTGTTAATGAAACTAAAGCAATATTATCTAATGGGCTTAAAATAAATGATCAAATAATTCCTGTAACAATATTTTCATTTTGTTGTGATGCCCCAGCAAAATCATTCTTAACCAAAACCAAAGGACACACATGCTTATTTTCATGTTCAAAACGGACAGAGACCCGTATTTATATGGTTCTCTGTACCCCAGGTTGTACATGATAGAGATTAGAAGATGGACAAAAAGGCGATTCAGTGATTGTTGTTATTGTAGCTGTAAAAAGTGGTGTTTTGCGCCCAAAAGTTAATTAATCGTAGACCGGACTTGTTGTTGTGCTATTGCCTATTGCGTCAATGCGTGCGCATCTGTGATCTATGCGTACGGCTTGCTTGTCAAATTGAAAGGTTGTTTGTGATTGTTATTTGTTTTTCACATACGCCTTGATTCTTGGAAATCGCCAAATACGAAATACGAAATATGAAATACGAAATTAATTACGTATGACTATCGACAGTTAAACCGATAGTTCTAAGAATTTGGTAATAAAGTATTTACATGCGAAGGCCATGAAAATTAATTAAAATAGAGAAAATAGTGAAACGACTCCGTCGGTTTACTACAGTAGTACAAAGATTAACGGATTTAATTCAATTATAACATTCGGTAATCAATTGAAAAATAAATTAACATAAAAATGAATTAGATCCAAACATTGTAATAATAAGATGGTTGTTTGACTATGATACTCCTACAACTGTAGTGGTCGGTCTCATTAACAACACCACCGTAGACAATACTATAACAAAGATTAAGACCTTTAGTTAGGGGATATCGCTTGGTTAGTCAATATACACTTTCGAATGATGTTAATAGTATGGCAAAGCACATACAATAATTTATTGCTTGCTAATCAAAGAATATAAAATAATAAATAATAACTGTCAACACGGACTAAGATAGTATGGACTGGTAACGAACGGGTGGGTGGGTGACGGGGAGCCGGGCCTGTTAAGGTTTGGGAGAGACGAAACGGGGAAGGAAGGAAATAGTACCACCTAGCCTCGCGCGCCATCTATATTCAATAAATTCAATCTTTTGGAAGCGCGGTCGAAAATCGAAATCAGTGGAGAAAATGATATTGAAATAAATAATATTGAATAGGATTATTCAATTACAGGATCGAGATATTGGAGAAACAAAAAAAAAACTGAAAAAGTATTTCATAAAAATATTTATAAATCATAATATGTAAAAATGTATTTGAAAATTCAACAAATAATATAATTTAGCATAGTAAACTAATATACAAGGTTATGTAATTACAAGTTTTGAATTTTTCTTTTTCTGAGCATTTTTTTTTTTTTTTATTATCATTGTTCGAAATCATTGTGACACATCCTCATCTTAATATAATAAGATATTATAAAAGTGACTGTTTCAATTTTATGTATACTACATGGAAAAGTTTTAATTGAATTAAACTTTTTGTTGAAAAAGTCATCCACTGTCAGTTGGAAGACATCATAGTCATTACAAAATTTTTGAAATGATTTTTCTACATTCATCAACAAATTGAATATGAACATGTTTGGATGAATTGAACCTCCTCTACTTTTGATATTAGTTAGTGTTGCCTCAGTTATATCACAAAATGATGTTTGACCTATAATAATAATAATATATAGGTAAGTAATTAAATAATCTTACAATTCATTACTGCTTTTTGACAATCACTGCACTTAATGTGTTTATTTATATATTTTGAGACATACCCACAGATGTAATTTAATACACATGATTCTGTGTCTGATTTATAATAATCATGATTTCTAAAAATATCCTCTTGAAATACATTATCTATTTCTATATCTTGAGTAATTAATGTATCAAGCCTTTCTTTTAAATGATTAATTTTTAGTTGTCTTTCAGGTAGTATATCATTTTTATTAAAAACATCCTTTATGTCTTTTAAAGTTAATTTTGGTTGTGTTAAGTCTGATATTGTGCAATTACCGCTCTTTGGAGACTTTATTATAGAATACACTGATAGTAATTTGTATACCTGTACGAATGTTGGACAGCTCGGGTGATCATTTGGACCAGTTGCTCGTCTTGCCATACTAAAAAATTGCTGTTGATATAAAAACAAGTTATTATTATTAATTAATTATCAACCAACGCTTAAGTTTTAAAATTAATATCATTTTGACTAAAATATATAACAATTTGCATTTATTTTACTTCTAAGCGATCCTGGTTCATTTTAGAAGACAAAACATATTTAAATCCACATTCTTCCAAAAAATGCTTGGACAAATCTATTACTGATTTAATTGTTACGCGTAAACCTTCAGCTGTTGATTTTGTTAAAAATTCAACTTCAGGAATAGTATGATTTAGTACGTTGTCTTCCCATGAATCAAGCCACACTAATGTATTTTCTAATACCTTTTAAATTACACATTTATGAAAATAATTGTAAGATTAATTTTTTTTTTTCGATTTATAGTAATATTTATAGTACATTTTTAGATAAATTTGATCTAATTATATCAATTTACTTACATCAAAGTCTTGACTGTTATGTTTAATGCCTTCAGCTGGATGCCTTCGGTTTAATGCATCAAACATTCATTCGTTCTGTGAATAATTGTGTATGTTCACTCTTTTCTAGCGACTTAATTTTTGTATGGCAACGGTAGTATTCAATTTCTTTAGCCATAGAATTACTAAAAATCTATAAAATGATCAAGTTATTAATAAATTGAAATCAATAACAAAAAACATATTACCTGGGTAGCTAATTTGACATTCATCTTACTAAAACTGTCGGGTGCCAAATGTCTGTGAGTAATTTTTGGACACATCCTTGATGTAGCAATAGATTCTCTTTCTAAATCATTTTTATGTACCTCCTCATAGTGTGACCACCTAATATAATTAGAATCTACGGATTCCTGTAAAATTATACATTTTAATAACAAAATGTGAATAGTTAAAATATGTTTTATTTTATTACTCTCAATCCTTTTTTATTGAACAATCGGTTCCGGATATTTTTAATGAGGTGAGGTGCGTCCGAAATCATATAAATATTTCTTTTATTATTTAGAGGGTGTTTAAATGTATTTTTAATGTTTCCTTTCTCACCAGTCACACCTAATTCTGACCAGAGTTTTCGATTTATTGTTGCTCCATCAGAGACAACACCATTTACTATTACTCCAGATTTTTCCAGAAGACAAATTGCTTTAATTACAAGTTGTGCCAAAACTAAACCTATATATATATAATAAATATTAATAGATATATTATAACAAGAGTTATTTTTATAAATTATAAAATATACTTACTAAAAATTTAATTTCGTATAAAAATATCATATATTTATCATAGATGAACACATAGTTTATATTTAAATATTGCTTTAAATGGTTAAATTAAACATATACTTATTAAATTTACTATAGATTCTGAAACATATATTAGAACTTCCCAACACAGACAATGATTATTGATTAAATACAAATAACATAAAATATTAAAACACACAAATTATAAAAGTTAAAAAACAATAATAACTACTGCATTTTACATGTAATATTTTAATTAATTATATCGATATGTTACCTTCAACACAACCACTTGAAGTAAACATTGCAATTAGCTGTGTGAAGTTTGTTGCAAAACTTTGAAATAGAAAAACTAAACCTAATGTGTTATATAATTGATACTAATTTATATATTATAATAAGAGTTATTTTTATAAATTATAAAATAAACTTACTAAAAATTTTATTTTATATGAAAATATCAAATATTTATCATAGGTGTAAATGTAGTTAATATTTAAATTGCTTAAAATGGTTAAATTAAACATACACTTATTTAATTTACTATAGATTCTGAAACATATATTAGAACTTCCCAACACAGACAATGATTAAATACAAACAACATAAAATATTAAAACACACAAATTATAAAAGTTAAAAAACAAAAATAACTATTGAATTTACATATAATATTTTAATTCATTATTTCGATATGTTACCTTTAACAGGACCATTTGAAGCAAATACTGCAATAATTGGCTGTGTAAAGTTTGCTCCAAGACTTTGAAAAAGAAAGACTAAACCATGATTGGCTTTCAACCCCGAACTTTCAATTTCCCCACCAAAATTTTCTAAACCAGAGTATGTTAGGGTTTGAAAATTCACTTGCAAACTTTCACGCAGGAATATCTCATCAAAAACTAACACCCCATGATTTTCTTCTTTTTTTAACATTGCTACTTTCTTTTTAAATAATAAAAAAATGTTTTCATCAAATCCACATTGAGTGTTAATGAGAGACAAATACATTCTCAGTACTGTGCTAACCATCAGTGGCGCCCTAGGGAAATTAAATTTGGCGCCCCTAATCTCAAGTGGTCGTAAGAAAGGGGAGGAGGCATTAGTCATTTTCTTAAAGCCCTCCAAAAATCGAAACTATTCAAAATGTTATTATCCGGTCACTTCACATTGAATTATTTATATTTATAATAAAACCCTACAATGTTAACCCTGCAATGCATGGTGTTGCCTGTGGGCAACAAAGTGTATAATAGCTTCTAATATCTAAAATACTTCTTGTAAAATGTTTATAAATACTTATAAAATTACTTAAGATGGTACATATTCATTTTATAGTGATTATAATAGTAAGGAAATACCTAATTATATTTATTTTAAGCATTTTCAATATTTTTTTTTCGTTACCGGCATTTCACTGGTGTATGCATTTTCGCAGTACAATAAATCAGTGATATTTCATATAATACTAGCACACTCTCATACAAACTAGGTTCTCAGTGCGCGAACAATGGTTTATAAAATTTAAATAATTAATATTGATTGATACATTTCGTTAAATTACAAATTCGTTTATTAACTAATTAAAGTATCGTTTAAATCAATCCACGAATTATCACTGTTGTCAAAACCTAACCATTTAACATATAATTTTTTTTAATTTTTTTTTTTATAATACGTTCAATGAGAAAGGTATCTGGAAAAAATGTCTTTTTTTTAAATTCTTTTGTATAAAAATAGCCTAATATTATATTATTTGAACTATCTTTTAGTTGATAAGTTAATGGATCGGTATTATGATCGGTAAATTGTGCTAAACTTAATCGAGAAGTTCTAGAGTTATTAATTTTATCTATTTCTTCGTTTAATTGCTTTTCCTCATTTTGCATTCTATCGAATAGAGGTTTTACTGTCCATTTATGAAACTTTGAGGTTTTAGGTTTCCCATCTGCTTTTAAATGAACTTGTGAAGTTTTTAAAACATCGTAATAAGAATCCATATCTTGTAGAGTGTATTTTTTTGTTCTTTCTCATATAGTAAAGACCATAGTCCTTCAGTCCATGGATAATATTTATTAAATAACTGTAAGTTACCATGACTCAAAGTTACAGAGTTACCTCCTATTTTATATGATTCACTGGCTTTATCAAAATACATACCATAGGATTTATCATATCGATTTGATGTAGGACGTTTATTGAAAAAAATTGAAAATGATGAATTTAATTCATTATCATTATCATTATCACCAACGTCTGAAGCTTCCGGTCTTATTTCATCAGTCGGTTGTATAATACACTGATTATTCTTTTCTGTTTGGTTGATCAAGGGTTCTATTAATGGTTTAAATGCTTCACGAAAATAGTTGTCGGAATCTATGATACCACGTTTCATTTCCATTCATTTTCGTTCTATATTTTTTTTTGAGATTATTACATTTTCCAACAAAACTTTTTCTTTAATAATTACAAATCATAATGTCTATGTAACTGTATCGTATGACTACTAACAACACAATCTATATAATTTCAGTATACTATATATTTATATTTATACTTCCATTTATTTTATTTTAATAGAAGTATGAAAACCACATCTATATCTTCCCCCATGCATTTCCTGTGTCTTATCAATAACCATAAACCCATAATCATTGTGATTCCAACATAAATGGTTAAGTTTCCAAAATTCAATGAAATCCATATCTGTAGATGAATGATCATTTAATATATGTCGTTAATTTGTATCGTCTTGTTTCAGTATTATTAAAAAGCTTGAGTTATCTTTTACTAACTGTTTTGGTATTTTAGAATATGTTTGTGCTAAATAAAATACTGAACTAGCACCTGAATGAATTTTTTTTAGTTAAGTTTGGTTTATAACTTTATCAGCACTTGTAAAAATGAAAAAATTAGCACCTTTTATTATATCATCCGTTATTTTTTTTAGCAAAACATATTTTTCTTGATTTGAGATTTTAGATTATAAATAAATATTTTCAAATCTTAACACATTTTCATGAGTGATTAAATTGTACATTATATTTGTTTTTCCTGAACCACTAGATCCAAATCATATAACACGTATGGTATCAGGTAATAATGATCCATGTTTTGATCGTTTTTTTCTTATCTGAACATCTACATTTGTAATATCTAATTTATCTTTCTGCTCAATCAAGTTCATTTTTTCGTATAAATACTCATGAATTTTTACTTTATAATCAGTTATATATGATACGTTAGTGATAGAACATCGGGCTTGGGAAAAATTAAAAGCAAAAGATACACTTAGAGAAGAGAAAATCGTTGTGTACACCGTAACAAACCCATGAAAGCTAAAAGAGAAATAGGTATGGGTATTATAAGAAAGTATTATAAAATACGTTGTAAAGTTTAATATCAGTAATTTCCGAGGAGTATTGTCGCGTGATAATTGATTAAGTTATAATAAAATATTGTTTTTAGTTTTAGTTTATGTGATTAATTTATGTAATTTAGTAATTATATATGTTTATTTAATTTTGTAAATAATATATTTTAGGTATTAAAAAGTTAGTACTTTATATTAGAAACATTAGTGATTAGTATATTACCTTATCTTTGATTTCCTAATAAATCACCTCCACTAAATGGTACTAATGGATGTTTTGCCACTAAATGTCTTTTCAAATTGTAAGTGTTTTCGCCAGAAAAATTTAATTTTTCTGGACAATAGCCAGATTTGACTTTATTGTTTCCTACAGTTACAAAATGGTTCCAAACCTCTGATGACTTACCTCTATATTATGGCATTTATATATTTTTCAGTAATAATGTGCCAAACAAAATACCAAACAAATAATAAACGTTTTTCAAAAATCAAACCAACACTGTTGAGACTATTAAGAGTTAACAAATAAAATAAAATAAAAAAATTAATCAAATAAAATATAAATAATAAAATATATAAAATAATATATAATAAAATATATGAATAATATTCCTAAAAGGAATAAGGATATTATAGAATAGTTATAATGAGGTTATGTAAAATAATAAACAAAACAATATGTGAAATGCAAATATTTTTATTTTTAGAGTTTCCAACAATATATTATATAAAAAAAACATCTAAAATAAAAATATGTACTGGACATTAAAAATTAGTATTAAGAAAAATCTGTTAAATCTTTAGTTACAAACATTTACGAGTAAAGTAAAATATATATATATTTACTTATATAAATAAAAAATGGAAATGGAAAATTTTAAAGCATCTTTAAATAAAATGAACAATGAACATACATTTATAAAGTATAGTGATTTAGTAGAAGGGAAACCATTCAAAGTAAATTGTTTTAAAAAAATTAATTCTAAGTTCGCTAAAAGATTATCTGTTGTATTAAACGATGAATATGTATTAACTTTATCTGATAGATAGGTATTCAAAACAATTTACAGAAAAAGAAATAACAATGTATAATACAATTTCAAAAAATCAATTTAATCTTATTTTTAATGGTAAAAAATGTGTATGTTATATTCTTTTTGAATAAAAAAAATAAATATTAACTTTTATAAACGGTATTTATAAAAGTTAAAAATGGTTATATACGTTTATCACATCCATAATTCAATAATAATGATACATTTAAAATAGGTCTCGAATCAATATATTTAAAAGGGTTAAATTTGATTAATATTGAATCAAATTGTAAAATAGAAATTGAACACAGAGTAATACATATAAAAAAAGATGAATATACTATTTCAAATTTAAATAAATTAATTGAACTGATATTTTTGGGAAGCACGCCGAAAAGCCACCCGACAAATAACCACCCGACATACGGCCACGTGATAACGACAAAAAACCATTCGACAAAACACCATCACCAAAATCCGACAAAA
>VUJU01006441.1:0-10330 GCA_009835225.1 Aphis craccivora
TGGTGAAAATTTCAAGAATTTACAGTGATTAGTTTTTGAATTAAAACCATATAAAAAAATCGATTTGGTTGAAAACTTGTTTTGCGTAAAAATTCCCGTTTTTCCGTTATTTTTTTTTGGTTTTTCCCGGCGCTTTTGAAAACTATTGGAAATTTTTTACTTTTGACCCCCCAAAGTACAAACTACATTCACTTTTCTATCCGAAACAGGGTCCACTTTTTAAAATCGGAGCACTTTTACTGCTCCAAAACGTGGTGACAGACACAAAAATAAAAAAAAAAAAAAAAAAAAAAAACACACATCATTGTAAAATCAATACATTCTTCACTCCGTTCAGAATCTAAAATTTAATCAGTATCATCCCAGAATTACATTTTTATAAAATATCATATCGTAACAAGACAACTCTTAAGTCGGATAGCAAAATAGTTGGTTTTTGATCAAGTTTCGAACCTTATACCGGTTTTCTGTCAACGTTCATTATGACACAAATATTTCCTTTTCGTCCAGACAAGCTGTCTAATAATAATACATCCCTCTTTATACGTTTCAAAATAAAAGCCTTATTATATAGTAATTCAATTATACAACACCAAATTCGTATAGCAAAATAAAAAGAAGAAAATACAAACGTGTATTTATATTTGCTCGTGTTGAGAGCTAATGCTGTGAAAAACAAAATATACGCCGCATACATTATATTATTGACACGTGAAAATATAATATTCATTTTCAAATACACGCGGGAATCGTAGTGGCATTATGTGCTGCAACACTACGATATTTGATTATGAATACGTGAACGGTATATACATTTTTCAACTAATCTGTATACTTTTTTACACCCGACGTCGTTTGAACAAACATTAATAATATAATCATTAATCAGTAATCACATTTATTATATAAATACTTGCAAGCATCATGACATTATTTATTATTGTGCGATTTTATACTCTATGTCTCCACTATATTATTGTTTATTTAATTTATTAATTATATTTGTATTATTGTTTTCACAGGCAATATCAGGACAATGGTAGTGCTGGACGTGGAGACCAAATCGTCGTATTGGTTGACCGTGATGGCTTTTGACCACGCCACTGTTCCCCTGCACTCTCGTCTCGAGGTACGGTGATATTATAGCACTAATTTGCATCAATTATTTATGCGACCGACGGCATGACTGGACGGCAAATGTGTAAATCGAGTGGTGGCTAAAGGGAAGTTGGGGTCTGTGATGTGTATATTTATATATTCCGTCGTATGTATGTATATAATACTCGTATGTATATGGTGAACGTTTGAAACATTTATGAACTAGCTTTTGAGAATAACGTACCGTTTGACATTAATTTTTTACGATATTGCGTGACAACCGGAAAACACTACGTTATACAGTACGGTTTTCAAAAAACCAGACGACTCTTGTGCGTTAAACTTTTCCTGCGGTAGGTTAGGTTCCTGTCTTATTTACTCACACATATAGCTTCAGATTTTCGTAGACAGCTATAGGGTATTGAATGTTCGAACAATATGTCTCACTACATATTCGTCTTTCATTCCCCTTAATATGATTCAGAACTTTGTATTTAAACTACTCGATCTCACACGTATTCATTTAATGTACAAGATATTCAGAAAATATGATTTATTTTTTTACTTTAGGTTCTTCGGACGATATTTACTATTACCTATATATAATATGTGTATATATTATTATCCTATGCATTGCAGTATGTGTTCCATGCTCAACGCAAACGAATTACAAATTCTTTATAACTTTTTTAACGTTCAATCGGTTAGTGTGATATTAAAATGTCGACGGGCAGAGCGTACTAAATTCTTCTTTTATACAAAATGTTGGTTCAATCGATTCGGTTCTTTTAAACAGACTCAATACGGGTAGGTTTTTGTTTATAATAAACTCGGAAGTATAAAGAAATACAAAAAGCTGATCCTTATAAAATAAATACATGAACTTTTATATATATTTTTTTTCTAATTGTATAAAATCAATATTACTAATTTTGGGCATAAAAACGATGAATTTGTTTGTTTATTTTTTTAAAAGAAAAGAAAGAGGAAAATAATTTGTTTAAAACGAATAGGTGGTGAAGTATAAAAAGAAAATGTTGTGTTGGTAATCGAAAATCCAGTACACTTACAAAGTATCAATAAAAGGTGCACACAAATTTCCTCCCATATTCATCATACCCATTTATATTTAAAATTAATATATCAATAAATGTGATGGTACTACTCATTTATTCATTTTCGTAATACGTTAAAAAAAATATTATTTTTATTTTTATCCAACTTTCATCCAAAGTTAAAATTTATAGTATAATATAATCTTAACCTAAGTTTCTATTCATACTATTTGATTAAGATAAACTTTAGTAAATACTAATGCGCTATGTAAGGAATATTTTTTGTTTAAAAATCAATATTTAAAGTGAAATAATATTCTCTAACTCGGATTTATTATTGTTTAATTTGAGAAATGCTATCCATTTATCACCTTCTGAAGCTATAAAACTAATTCAATCTTAAATAACTTAAATATCTTTTATGGTAACAATGTAGATCAAATTGATTCTTTGAAAGGCAATAGTATAAATATTTCTTAATAGTTGTATTTAACATATATTTTAATAATTGGGAAAATCTGAAAAAAAAATGTATTACTAAACTATTATTTAACAAAATTGATTATTTTATTATAATTAAAAAACCAAGCTTGAAAATATAATGCAATATCCTCATACATTGTTCTAATAACTATTTAAAAATATTAAAAATAAATACTAGGCACGATCTTTTGCTTTTGCAGTTAAAATTTTGACTACATTTATAAATTATTTTATAGTTAAAAATGTCATTTTTATTTCTTAGTATAGACTTTAAAATTATTAATACTAGGTTAATCACCAAAAGTTCTTGTTAAAATACAAAAATTTAAATAGTATACAAGTACAATTTTTTATTCACATTTTATTAAATGTTTGAATGTTGATCAAATTAAATATTTAAACTTAAAATAACGATGTTATTCATTATTATGTTATTTTAATTCAAAATATTAATTGAGGGGACTTAGAACATGTACTTCAATTATTATTATCCACATTGACATTTTCAAAATATTTAATTTTAAGCTATTGTTTATTTATACCACAAACCACCTATATTCATATCGTTTTATGATAAATCGATAAATTTTAATAACAATAATTTATTTATAATATAAATTATACTATTCATAGTAATTAATAAATATGAAGTTTTAAGCAAAAATGTATTCGACCAATACCATATTACTAAATAAATATGTATTATTATATATATGGCAATTTAAAATAGTTTTAATAAAATATACTTAGTAAAATAAACTGACAAGAACTTTGGTATTCGCTCAGAACTATTGTTCGTATACAATTACCTAATTTTATTATTTTCCAGAAAGACCTATGCCCTGTAAATTTACACTAATTACAAATTAATTTATGGTGTTTCAAAAATAGAAAAAATTTTGATGAGAGAGTTGATGAAATGTTTGCCAATTATTTATCATTAAGTTCAAATTTAAACACATCTATTACAGTGACTCAATGACGAAGTATACTCGACACCAACTGTAAATCTCAGTAGTTCCCACTTAATACTTTTGACAATTAGATCCAATCTGCTACAAACAACCACTCTCGAAATGGAAAATTGAAACTTATTATTTACTGGTTTTAAAAGTGCGTTACACAAAAAATACTTATAAAACCCATACATTCATAATCACTGGACAGGAATAATAAATTATGGATATAAGTATAAGCACTTTCAAAGAAAAACCATATTGATTTTAATCTTTATTCTAATTATAATAATAATGAATTCTTTTTCTGCAAGTGCAATTAAGTGATTTAAATAAACTTTCAAATATGTGCTTTTTAAAACATAACTTGAACGGGAATTCAACTTTGTGTATATATAATAGGTAGGTATATAAATCGACTTCCTTTGACTTTCGGAAAATCTATAGTCATTTAGAATATCTTAACAATGCTCGTTTGAATTTCAAAAATCAAAATATATTGTAATGTACAAAGCAAATGCGTAGAATTATTATTTTTTTTTTTCACTTCACTTAACACATTTTGGCCCTTCATAATCAAAATCAATTCTTCCGAACATCCCTAGCTGTTTTATATTACATTGCATAGCCGCAGCCCGTTCTAGAACTATTCATTTCCTCCTCATCTTTGACACTTCTCTTTTTTGAGCTTTACCACTCCATAATATTCAAATCAAAATTTTTTTTCATCTTCTAACGATTTTGCCTTTTGTACAAATAAACTAGCTGTGGGTAATCATAATTTCTTTCCAACTTGCTACAAATGTATATGTATCAATTGGCAATGCTTTTTTATTGATTGCTCGTGTACATTTAATGACGATAAGTATTATTCTATCTAAAATATAAATGTCAAACCAACTTACAATCATTTCATATGCTATAATATAATTATAAACCTACCATTCACCATTAAATATATGGATTTATTTGTACCTTTTTTAAGATTCTTTTTCCTTATCGGAAGTTGTCTGCTTTACAGACGCAGAGCTAGTTTCGTGTAACTTATATATCCAGTTTAATTCTCAACTACTTGAATTCGTGAACTCATTCAAGCATAAAATGTACAACTTTTACTCAAGCAAATACATTATTATCTATTCGTATTGCTTAATATTTAAAGAAAAAAATAAAATAAACTGTAAAAATTATCAGTTATCGAATTATATCTTTATTATTACCTATATCGAATTAATTTTTTTCAATTTAATAAGATATTCAAAGTGTATTTGTGTATCGGAACAACATATAATACTTAAAAATTAATTTTACACGTTAAAATAATAAGCCAATATAACTCAATGACAAATGGCATTTTATTATCTTTGAAAGGAAAATATACACACCATGTAAAGGTTATCGTTTGAGTATAGCATTGATGGTGACTATATTACGGTGGTATTCAACTGGTGTAAATTAATATTTGGTTAATAAAGTCAATGTTTTGTAGATTTTTGGTATTATTTAATTATAAAGTATTACAAGTACTCAACTTAAAACTAATAGAAGGAGATAAAAGTTTTATAACTAAGTTGTCTTTCTTAGCACTAACAAATATTTTAAGAAAATATATTCAAACTTTTAAACTTTTGAAATGATGAGCGCGCATAAAGTTAAATGTATACGTGTTTGCGTACAATATGATAACCTATAGGCACGAATTGTTTATAATAAGGTTCTTCGTTCGTAGTTTAGTGGTTAATTATTACAATATATTAAATTTGTATGTCTAATAGTCATTATATACATTAAAGTAATGTTGAGTCTATTGCATGCGTGTGTATTATAAAATATATCGGTAAACATAATTATGTACTAAAACTTAAGTAATAAAACAAATTATAAATTCATAAATAATATCAATAAATTTATTTTTAGTAGACTCGTTAAAAAATTTAGTATGTTATTAAAACCATACCTACCTATTAATTTAAACGGCGATTTTTTTTTTTTTTTTTTTACAATTGATAAAGTTATTTTAGTTATATGAAACTATATTCCAGCATATTACATGATATAAAGTCTCATTTGTAAAAAAAAAATTGCGTGTACCACTAATGTAATATCATCTTGACTAGATATTAAAACTTTTGTTGTTGTTAACAACTTTAATCGTTAATTTATTTTGTATTTAGTTATCAAAATTGGTTTTTTATTTCTTTTTTTTGTCGTTAAAAGTATCGCTACTGTTATGAACTATAAAAAAAGTCTTATAAATAACATTTCCTCTTTACCCATCCAAGAGAGGGGTGAAAAAAACTTACACAATATTGTTTGGGTACACAAAATCTGTCTACGTGTGCACCATATTGTGTATATATCCGTCATTTACGAAGAAATTTAAATGCAAAGGTAACACATAATATTTCCGTCCATTCAAAAGTTATTTGAATGTGAATTGAGATGGTGTCGTCGCCGGAAATTAGTAACTCTACGGTTGTTACTGTTATAACTTATTAGTGGTATCATCGGTACCTGCTCATATAATCCATCACAATTACACGTACTGCGCACAAAAATTAATTAAACAATTTGTTGATTTATTATTCATAGGTTTATGTGGAAGTGAAGAACATTAACGACAACGTTCCTTTGACCAAGGCCCCAGTATATTATCCGAGAGTGAAGGAAGACGCTCCGACTAACACTACTATCATACAGTTGGAAGCCGAGGATGCTGATATTTCCGATACAAGAATCACATACAAAATCACCACTGGAAATCCACAATCACTTTTCACGATTTCTGCAAACACTGGTTAGTTTTAATTAAAATATTGATGTTTATGTTAAATTTATAGGATAGCTACGGAGAGTAATTGTTTATTATAAATATTATGTAGTTCGAATAAAGCTGTGAAATAACCACATCGCACCACTCAAATAGTCAAATGTAAGGGTCTGTAATTCACTAATGAAAAATAAATTTCACTCATGAGAAGGAGGAAAGGGATAATTCATCATTAAATACAAACCTACAATATGCATAATAAGTATATACCTCTGTTCGATCATCTCTAGTGATCGATCGGTTTGCGAAATAATCATTCATACATTCATTTTTAGCCGACTTTGCACAATACTCGACTCTTTACTCCATATAATTTTACGCTCTCGCTGTCTCTTTCTCACATTATCTCCCTCTTTCGTATTATCTATCTTTATCTTCAATTTCAGATTTAAAACATGACGTTTCCTACAAGGTTTCCCTTTAACTATCGGTAAATATAAATAATTCAAAACCCACCCTTGCGGCGTCCAACGATGTCGGCATCAGCCAGCGCGTTTAATGGGCACAATTTAAAATCCATCCGTGCATTCGTTGTTCATATATATTATACACATGTATACATAGAGAAAGAAAAAGATATAAGTAAACTTCACGCTGTATAATATAGTCCATGCTACAAACCCAGGTTTCCACCGTAACCAACTAAGTTATATTGTGGATTATATATACAAGTGAATGCGCCATAGGCTGGGTATATTATTTGTATACGGTTAATATATTTCGTAGAATTAAATTTTCTAACTTTTTGATTATCATCTCAGATATGATTTTAACGTTTAACCTCGTCACCGTATAGGTATATAATATTGTCATCTTAAAACGTCAAACGCCCTGTCGCACATATCATATATGATATTATACATATTTACACAATATAGGTATACAATATACATACATGCGATTCGTATGGCGTTTATTCGCTCGTACGATTTACTCATAAGGAGAACTGCGTGTATTAAGCAATGGGGTTGTGGTATATTTCCCGAAAAAGTTTTTGATTAAACTATATATGAGTATATTAATGTATGCACATATATGTGGTGGTGCAGACGTACGACTTTTACAGCGAGTAAAACACATATATACCTATACTATAATAAAATAGTTATCCGCTCAAGTTCGTTTACTACCCCGCTCACCCCCACTTACTATCACAAACACAATAAGCAGTCACGTCCCACGCCCCTTTTTTATGCTATATATGTATAATGTATACCGGTCACTTCTACAATAAGTTAGGTATATACATTTAAATATAGGTTAATGCATAACATACAAGGTGTATTTTTCCAAACAGAACACTATCTGTAAATTTTCGCGTTTATAAAAATAAAGTCCCATTTAGTTATTAAATCATTCATAAAACCACGTTTTATCAAAGCAATTCTGATTTCATATTCTGTTGTAAAGTATTTTTCAAAAATGTTTATTCTTAAGTTAAAAATATTCATTCAATAGTTAATAATTTATAAGTGTGTATTAAAAATTTTAATGAGCAGAGTAATACAATACGTATTCTTGATTTATCTCTTGCTTACACTTTATTTTATTTACATTTTAAATGCTATTAATAAATAACATGTTTAGACTATCGGGTCATTTTTAGATTTTGAGTGGTGCGATAAACATATCGATTTTACAGTGATTTTTTTTTCACCTTTTGGGGCAGTAAAAATACTTTGATTCTGTATAGTAAATTGGATCTTGTTTGCACTTTAAAGAAGTCAAAGTTAAAAATTCCTACCAAGTACATTTTTTATAATCGGGAAAAACAAAAATAAATTAAGGAAAAATTAAAATCATTATGAAAATCAAATGTTCGACAAAATTGATTTTGTTTTTTTTTTTTTTTGTTCAACTCAAAAACAACCCTTAGGTATCTACTTGAAATTTTCACCAAATGTTTTTGATGTTTATATTTCTATTTACTATTTACAATAAAATGTTCAAAATATTTAGACTTTTTGAGCTACTTATAAACATGAGAAATTATCGAATTTTAGTTTTATTTTCTAGAAATACCAATTTAAAATTTGCTTGATATAAATGATTGAACATTAAATACAAAGCTCCTCATAAGTTAAGTTTTTCAATTAAAGAGTATTGAAAATCTATGATCACTCATCTGATCATCAATTCGGATTCATGAATTTTAATAAAATTCATAAATTTTTAATAATAATTAATAAGTATACTTACTTGAAATTTAAAAATTTAGTACTAATACATTTTTCAACCTATGTATTTAAAAACAAATTTAAAGTTAAGCCAAATCAATTTTTTATAAGCATTTGAAGTTTATTTGAGTTATTTTTACGTTATTGAATATTCATCTATAAAATAATTAATATAATAATTATAAACGATTTTTAATATTTTGTTGTTTTTCAATAATAATAACATTATATAATAAAAAATTATTTGTCGAGTCAACATTTGTGAAAATGTAATCATAAAGTTGTTCTTATATCTGTTTAAAAATATTAAAAATACATAGACACATTAAACAATTATATATATTTGTATGTGCATTGGATATTAAAATGTTGATGAAATACGCAAAATCGCAATAAATAACTAACTATTTGGTAGTTAGAAATTCAAAAATACTTTTCATTTTAAATCTAAGTTTTAAAAATGTAATTTAAGATGCTTACATTTTTAAGTGCTCATTCTGAAACCATAAAATCTAATAAATATATAAAGACTACAATTATTTTTTTATATACATTTTAAGATCACATTTAGACGAAATTACTTATTTTAAGATAACTAATGATGTTAATTATTTTGTTTTAATCTAAAAACATTATTTGTGAGAACTTAAGCTTTTACATACAATCTATTATTATTATTATTATAAATTTTACTATACCCAATAATTTTTTTTGTTTATTTCAAGATATTATTATCTATTTATACTATGAATCTATTTTTACTATTTTTCGGTATTTACAGAAATATTATATTAAATTATATGTTATATAAGTTGATATAATATATTATAATAATTAAATATCAATAATATAATAAATGCAATATTTTTGGAAATAATTTTATCAACCTATACACTTTTACTAAAAGTAAAATAAATCAAAAAAAAAATCACGAAATATACTTAGTGATTGGCTGCAGACCGTCTCCGCTCAAAATTGTTTTTCATTATACAATGTTTATTATTATTAAAATTTAACAAGCCTATAATAGTAATCTTATGACGCCTAATTTATATCAGAGTAGTATCCACTTTCCTACCTTTTAGATTCTAAGCGGAGCGATGAATGTATTGATTTTACAATGTTGTGTGTTTTTTTTTTGTGTCTGTACACGAAATAGTGTCGAAATAATGCTTCAATTTCAAACTTTGGGGGTGGTTTCCGATAGCAAAATGAATCTAGTTGGTGCATTGGGTGGGTCGTTTTTGAATTTCCCAATAGTTTTCAAAAGCGCCGGGAAAAACCAAAAAAAAATTAAGGAAAAACGGGAATTTTTACGCATAACTAGTTTTCGACCAAATCGATTTTTTTATATGATTGTAATTCAAAAACTAATCACTGTAAATACTTGAAATTTTCACCAAATGTTTATGTCAGTGTTATCTATATATAGTTAAATTTTCAAAAACTTTTGACTTTTTTTGTTACTTATAGACCACTGAAATTTTTGATTTTATTGAAGTGTCGATAAAAAAATTTTGGATGACCAAAAAGCTTTGAAAATTTAATACAAGGTTCCGTATGAGTTGTTCTTATTGTAGGTTGAAAAAAATTAAAAATCGTTAGTCACAAATTTTTTTATAACCGTTTATAGTTCAAATTTTTACGAAATCTGTCGAAAACGCGAAAATTTGCAAGTAATTTTGAAGTTGAAAAATCATAAAAATGTTTGTGTTTATAACTAAGGATTAA